>SJYC01105989.1:0-14019 GCA_006408675.1 Madoqua kirkii | reverse complement strand
CATGCTTATATCTTTCCTTTTCTCCTTTGCTTTTCACTTCTCTTCTTTTCACAGCTATGTGTAAGGCCTCCTCAGCAGCCATTTTGCCTTTTTTTTTTTTTCCCATAGGTATGGTCTTGGTCACTGTCTCCTGTACAGTGTCATCAATCTCAGTTCATAGTTCATCAGGCACTATCTATCAGATCTAGTCCCTTAAATCTATTTCTCACTTCCACTGTGTAATATTAGGGATTTCACTTAGGTCATACCTGAATGGTCTAGTGGTTTTCCCTGCTTTCTTCTATTTCAGTCTGAATTTGGTAATAAGGAGTTCATGATCTGAGCCACAGTTAGCTCGTGGTCTTGTTTTTCTTGACTCTATAAAGCTTCTCCATCTTTGGCTGCAAAGAATATAATCAATTTGATTGTGATATTGACCATCTGGTGATATCCATATGTAGAGTCTTCTCTTGTGTTGTTGGAACATGGTGTTTGCTATGACCAGTGTGTTCTTTTGTCAAAACTATATTAGCCTTTGTCCTGCTTCATTCCACATTCCAAAGCCAAATTTGCCTGTTACTCCAGGTGTTTCTTGAGTTCCTACTTTTGCATTCCAGTCCCCTATAATGAAAAGGGCATCTCTTTTGGGTGTCAGTTCTAAAAGGTTTTGTAGGTCTTCCTAGAACCGTTCAACTTTAGCTTCAGCATTACTGGTTGGGGCATAGACTTGAATTACTGTGATATTGAATGGTTTGCCTTGCAAAGGAACAGAGACCATTCTGTCGTTTTTGAGATTGCATCCAAGTACTGCATTTTGGACTCTTTTGTTGACCATGATGCCTACTCAATTTCCTTTATGGGATTCCTGCTCACAGTAGTAGATATAATGGTCATCAGAGTTAAATTCACACATTCTAGTCCATTTTAGTTTGCTGATTCCTAGAATGTCGATGTTCACTCTTGCCATCTCTTGTTTGACCACTTCCAATGTGACTTGATTTATGGACCTAACATTCCAGGTTCCTATGCAATATTGCTGTTTACAGCATCGGACCTTGCTTCTTTCACAAGTCACATCCACAACTGAGTATTGTTTTTGCTTTGGCTCCATCCCTTTATTCTTTCTGGAGTTGTTTCTCCATTGATCTACAGTAGTATATTGGGCACCTATTGACCTCAGGAGTTCCTTTTCAGTATCATATCATTTTGCCTTTTCATACTGTTCATGGGGTTCTCAAGGTAAGAATACTGAAGTGGTTTGCCATTCCCTTCTCCAGTGGACCACATTCTGTTAGACCTCTCCACCATCTTGGGTGGCCTCAGAGGATATGGCTTAGTTTCATTGAGTTAGACAAGGCTGTGGTCCTAGTGTGATTAGATTGACTAGTTTTCTGTGATTATGGTTTCAGTGTGTCTGCCCTCTGATGCCCTCTTGCAACACCTACCATCATACTTGGTTTTCTCTTACCTTGGATGTGGTGTATCTCTTCACGGCTATTCCTACAAAAGGCAGCCACTGCTCCTTACCTTGGATGAGGGTTATCTCCTCACTACTGCCCCTCCTGACCTTGAACATGGAGTAACTCCTCTAGGCTGTCCTGTGCCCACACAGCCACTGTTCCTTGGTTGTGGGGTGGAACTCTCGGCTGCTGCCCCTTTCTAACAATAGACAATACAAACAGTTATACATAAAAAAGTAACTATATGAATCAAGCTTCTTTCTGTGTAGGAAAACCACCTTATCAATTAAAAGTATAGTACTCAAGAGTAATCTTAAATTACCTTCATCTCTAGGAAACTTAGATGCAGTGATCTTTACATGGATAGAAAATGTTATTAGGATGAATAGACTACCAGTATATGTTTGTTGTTTAAATAAGATTCAATTGCATTTTTAACCAATGATTACTTATTCTAAATCTTAATTAGATTAAATTTACAATGAATTATTGTGTTTCTGTTCATCAGTGATATTGCTTTGCAATTTTCTTTTTTATGTAGTATGTTTTATCTAGTTTTGTTATCAAGCTGCTGGTGGTCTTATAGTATGAGTTGGGGCATATTCCTTCCTCTGCAATTTTTTGGAATAGTTAAAAAATGTTTTCAAAGAATTGTACCATTCTTCTTTGACATAATAGTTTAATACCTATTAAATTTTTATTTTATAACTTTCTAGAAAATTTCATTCCTTAATTGGTGAGCAAAGCATAAGTTAGTTAATTGTCATGACTCCCTATTGATGAAAACAAAAACTGCTGGTGGTCTTATAGTATGAGTTGGGGCATATTCCTTCCTCTGCAATTTTTTGGAATAGTTAAAAAATGTTTTCAAAGAATTGTACCATTCTTCTTTGACATAATAGTTTAATACCTATTAAATTTTTATTTTATAACTTTCTAGAAAATTTCATTCCTTAATTGGTGAGCAAAGCATAAGTTAGTTAATTGTCATGACTCCCTATTGATGAAAACAAAATGACAGGCCCAAAATGAAGTTTCTTATTTTAAGTCCCATATCAGGAAACTTAAGTTAACTGTAGTTTCAGGTCTCCTAGAAATGGCATCTTAAACCAATCAATTACCTAATCAACAAGGGTTGTATCATTTGTCTGATAGACTCCAGCCCTCTCCTAATGAAAACTAACCTTGCCATAACAAACCAATTTCTTTTCTTAGTGTAGCTTCTTTATTCCTTCCTCTTTGTATAAAATTCTCTCATTTCATACAGTTTCTAAGAGTGTTTTTCTAGGTTGACTGCTGTCCAATTCATGAATCACTGAATAAAGTCAATAAGATATTTAAAGTGCATTCCAGTTATTATTACTATTATTATTTTTTTTTTACACTACTAGCCTTTCTCTGTCTTACATTTAAAAAATCAGTATTTGAGCAACAAAAACCAAGAAACAAAACCACAAATCAAGGTAAGATGAAGTTGTTGCTATTGTTTAGTCTCTTAGTCAGGAAGTAGAGTACTGTTTTTCTGAGAAGTTCAAATACTCAAGTATGTTCTCATTCACAGAACGAAAGAGCTATTTAATGAGAGGAGTACAGAGCCATTGATAACGCCTCCTCTTTTGAGGATGTTACCTGCTGACATTTGAATTTATCATCAGTTAATATTTTTCACTGTTTTAAAGAATAAAAATGGAGTATTACACTAGAATTATTCAATTTTCTTTATTCATTCATATATCAAGCTTTCAATATCTGGTGGTACCTGTCATATTCTAAAGTCTGACCTTATCTTTGCCATCTGTTATTAAAAAACCTTACAATTAGAAGTATGAGAATTTTGTCAGCACATTGCATATGTGGTACACTACAGATATACATAGGGATGTACAGCAGGGCAGAACATAGAAAACTCAGACTGTACCAGCAAATTCTTAGAAAGAGACATAATAGGTGTATATTAAGAAATGACTAAGAGTTCATTAGAGAAAGAACAGGGAGAAGGACTATATCTTTGCTTCTATGCCTCTTAAAAAATGTGGAGAAACTTCTATGTCTTATATTACTGATCACAGAAAAATACTCTAATTAAATAGATGACATGGAAAAAAGGGATAAATTATGTCTCATAACTTATTTTTTATGAATATTCATGCCATTTTCTTTTTTTAATAAAAGATATCACACAGTCATACTGCTTTTTGTGAGCCCTTGTCAGATAAGTTTGTGCTCTGATGAAGTATTAGAAAATTTCCTTTCATTTATCTCTTTCCCTAGATCCCTGTGTGTAAAACACCTTAAGGGCTCAGCTGATAAAACAGAAATGTAGATGAACATTACTGTGGTATTACCTGCAAATGTTTTCTTTGAAATCACAATGAAATTTGGTGACTTTGATTAACTCATGTACTGGAAAATTTTTTGCAGTCTTCAGTTTGATAAATATTCTCATTTGTGTAATTTCTTACTTTTTCCTATTTTCTAATTTTTCTTATAAACATGGGCACTCCATCTAGTATTTTCTCTTCCATATATGTCTTCCATGCATTAAAATTACTCATTAATGTGTTCATCTTATTATTTCCTTCTATTACTTTCACTTGAAATGGATTCAAACTTGTAAAACAGATGCAAGAGCCTTACAAATAGTCTCAAACCTTTTATTCCAGGTACCACAAATGTTAGTATATAATTTTACATCTCTCCCCTCTCATCTTTCTCTTTTTCCCTCTCTTCTCCTTCCCTTCATGGTGCAGACACAGAATGAGTTGTTCTAGAAGTAAATTCATAATTTAAATATGACATTTTATCACATCTATATACTGTATGCATTGCCTACTCTAAAAATCAGAGAATCGACTCATCTTATTATGATGCAAAATTCTCCATCAGAAAGCCAACATCCCAAATCTCATTTAAGTTATACCTGCTGTCCCAACAAAGTATGTTTTTTCCTCCATTCTAGGATATTTTTTCCTCCATTCTAGGATATTTTTTTTAAGTAAAAAATAAAAAAGCCAAAATAAGTAAAAATTTTGGGGTTAAGGGATGACTCGAATTTTTTACTTTGTATTTTAAAGTAGCTTTATTGAGATAAATACCATAGTTACGTACCATACTATCAGTTCAGTCAGTTCAGTCTCTCAGTCGTGTCTGACTCTTTGCAACCACATGGACTGCAGCATGCCAGGCCTCCCTGTCTATCACCAACTTCTGGAGCTCACTCAAATTCATGTGCATTAGGTCGTATTTTTTTTAAGTAAAAAATAAAAAAGCCAAAATAAGTAAAAATTTTGGGGTTAAGGGATGACTCGAATTTTTTACTTTGTATTTTAAAGTAGCTTTATTGAGATAAATACCATAGTTACGTACCATACTATCAGTTCAGTCAGTTCAGTCTCTCAGTCGTGTCTGACTCTTTGCAACCACATGGACTGCAGCATGCCAGGCCTCCCTGTCTATCACCAACTTCTGGAGCTCACTCAAATTCATGTGCATTAGGTCGTTGATGCCATCCAACCATCTCATCCTCTGTCATCCCCTTCTCCTGCTTTCAATCTTTCCCAGCATCAAGGTTTTTTCAAATGAGTCAGTTCTTCACATCAGGTGGCCAAAGTTTCAGCTTCAGCATCAGTCCTTCCAATAAATATTCAGTACTTATTTCCTTTAGGATGGACTAGTTGAATCTCCTTGCTATCCAAGGGACTCTCAAGAGTTTTCTGCAACACTACAGTTCAAAAGCATCAATTCTTTGGCACTCAGCTTTCTTTATAGTCCAATTCTCACATCTGTACATGATTAATGGAAAAACCAAAGCTTTGACTAGATGGACCTTTGTTGGTAAAGTAATGTCTCTGTTTTTTAAATATGCTGCCTAGATTGGTCATAGCTTTTCTTCCACGTAGCAAGTGTCCTTTAATTTCACGGTTGCAATCACCATCTACAGTGAGTTTGGAGCCCACCAAAATTAAGTCTGTCACTGTTTCCATTGTCTCCCCATCTATTTGCCATGAAGTGATGGGACCAGATGCCATGATCTTAGTTTTCTGAGTGTCGAGTTTCAAGCTAACTTTTTCAGTGCCTTCTTTGACTTTCATCAAGAGAATCTTTAGTATTTCACTTTCTGCCATAAAGGTGTTGTCATCTGCATATTTGAGGTTATTGATATTTCTCCCAGCAGTCTTGATTACAGCTTTTGCTTCATCCAGCCCAGCATTTCTCATGATGTACTCTGGTAAAAGCATCTGCTTACAATGTGGGAGACCTGGGTTCGATCCCTGGGTTGGGAAGATCCACTGGAGAAGGAAATGGCAACCCACTCCAGTATTCTTGCCTGGAAAATCCCATGGAAAGAGGAGCTTGGCAGGCTACAGTCCACGGGGTCGCAAAGAGTCAGACATGACTAAGCGACTTCATTCATTCTGCGTATTAGTTAAATAAGCAGGGTGATAATATACAGCCTTGATGTACTTCTTTCCCGAATTGGAAGCAGTCTATTGTTCCATGTCTGGTTCTAACTGTTGCTTCTTGATCTGCATACAGATTTCTTAGGAGGCAGGTCAAGTGGTCTGGTATTTTCATCTCTTGACAAATTTTCCACAGTTTGTTAATGGAAAGAGGAGCTTGGCAGGCTACAGTCCACGGGGTCGCAAAGAGTCAGACATGACTAAGCGACTTCATTCATTCTGCGTATTAGTTAAATAAGCAGGGTGATAATATACAGCCTTGATGTACTTCTTTCCCGAATTGGAAGCAGTCTATTGTTCCATGTCTGGTTCTAACTGTTGCTTCTTGATCTGCATACAGATTTCTTAGGAGGCAGGTCAAGTGGTCTGGTATTTTCATCTCTTGACAAATTTTCCACAGTTTGTTGTGATCCACATAGTCAAAGAATTTGGCATAGTCAATAGCAAAAGCAAATGCTTTTCTGAAACTCTCACTTTTTTGATGATCCAGAGGATGTTGGCACTTTGATCTCTGGTTCATCTGCCTTTTCTAAATCCAGCTTGAACATCTGGAAGTTTACAGTTCATGTACGGTTGAAGCCTGGCTTGAAGAGTTTTGAGAATTACTTTGCTAGTGTGTGAGATGAATAAACACTCACACTCCTTTAAAAAAGGAAAAGAAAGTGAAAGAGTGGAAATACGTAAGCATACTGTTTTATACTTATCTCCATGATCATATTTACCTGTCCTCTATTTTTAATGTGTATTTGAATTGCTATCTAGTGTCAATTTTTCATTCTGAAAACTTCTATTTTTTTTTGCTAATAAATCTGTCCTAGTGTTACATTTTCTCAATTTCTGTTTATTTGAGAAGGTCTTTACTTTTCCATCATTATTGAAACAGAGATTTATACTATATAAGGTTACATGAGGGGTTTGTTTGTTTGTTTGGTTGTTTTTTCCGTTCAGTACTTTTAATATGCCTTCTGGTGTCCTTTTTGTGTGAAAGATAAGCTGCTAATTTAATGTGGCTTCTTTCAATGAATTGTTTTTCTGTTGTTTCAGGATTTTTTCATCTTTCAACATTTTTCCTGTGACTAGACTAGAATTTTTTTCATTTATTGTACTTTGAGTTAGTTGAGATTCCTTCATGTTTAGATTAATGTTTTTCATATAATTTTGGAAATTTTCTGTTATTATTTATTCATTTTTTTCTGCTCCTGTTTCTCTCCTCTGCATCTGGTAAACTTTCTCTGATGCTTTCTGAGTAATTGTTATATTGCTTTCTTTTATTCACTTTGCAAAATTTCTATTGATATATCTTCACATTTGCTATTTCATTCTCCTGTTGATAGAAATACACTCTTTAAACTTCAGAATTTCAATTTGATTCTCTTTCATATTTCTTTCTCTTTACTGACATTTTCTACATGATAAGACACTGTCATTATACCTTTCTATATACTTGTACACATAGGTTCTTTTAGTTTTTTTCTTTTCTTTTTTTTTTTAATATATATATAATCGACCACCTGACCTGCCTCTCAAGAAACTTACATGCAGGTTAGGAAGCAACAGTTAGAACAAGATATGGAACAACAGACTGGTTCCAAACAGGAAAAGGAGTGCCTGAAGGCTGTAGATTGTCATCCTGCTTATTTAAATTGTATGCAGAGTACATCCTGAGTAACGCTGGACTGGAAGAAACACAAGCTGGAATTAAGATTGCTGGGAGAAATAGCGATAACCTCAGATATGCCAATGACACCACCCTTATGGCAGAAAGTTAAGAGGAACTAAAAAGCCTCTTGAAGAAAGTGAAAGAGGGCACTGAAAAAGTTGGCTTAAAGCTCAACATTCAGAAAACAAAGATCATGGCATCCGGTCCCATCACTTCATGGGAAATAGATGGGGAAACAGTGGAAACAGTGTCAGGCTTTATTTTGGGGGGCTCCAAAATCACTGCAGATGGTGACTGCAGCCAAAAAATTAAAAGACGCTTACTCCTTGGAAGGAAAGTTATGACCAACCTAAGTAGCATATTGAAAAAAAGAGACATTGCTTTGCCAACAAATGTCCATTTGGTCAAGGCTATAGTTTTTCCTGTTATCATGTATGGATGTGAGACATGGACTGTGAAGAAAGCTGAGCACCAAAGAATTGATGCTTTTGAACTGTGGTGTTGGAGAAGACTCTCGAGAGTCCCTTGGAGACTATCCAGTCCATTCTGAAGGAGATCCATCCAGTCCATTCTGAAGGAGATCAGCCCTGGGTGTTCTTCGGAATGAATGATGTTAAAGCTGAAACTCCAGTACTTTGGCCACTTCATCCAAAGAATCTGGAAAAGACTCTAATGCTGGGAGGAATTGGGGGCAGAGGAGAAGGGGACAACAGAGGATGAGATGGCTGGATGGCATCACTGACTTGATGGACGTGAGTCTGAGCGAATTCTGGGAGTTGGTGATGGACAGGAAGTCATGGCGGCTGTGATTCATGGGTTTGTGTAGAGTCGGACATGACTGAGAAACTGAACTGAACTGATAATAGTGATGTCAGTATTTTGTCTGCTAGAACAAAACATGTTTTATATGCTTTCTTAAAGGCAGTTTCAGTTGCATGCTTTTGTCACTGTTTATGGGTCATGCTCTCCTGTTCCTTTCAAGTTCTCATGAATATTTTGTTGAAAGTGAACATTTTAGTTTATGTTTAGAAGTCTGGAAATAACTCACAAACTCTGTGGCTTATTCTTGTGGTTTGCATGTTTATTTTTCTTTAGTGATTTGGTTGATTGTATTCATGATATATATTATCCCCATAGTATAGAGTCTCCAATGTTGCTTCTCAATAGGTTGAGCCATGGATATGTGCATAGCTACTCCAGAATAATAATGACTTTTTCACAATTCTCTTGAAATGTCTCTTTCATCAATTCTTCTGTTAAGGTGTCTGCTTGTTGCCATTACACCCAGTTGTTTACATCTACTAATTGCTTACTGCTTGTCATATGTTTTGTTGCTGTTTATTTTCTAAATGCCCTCAATAATGAATTACTTTATAATATATTATACATAGTATATTACATAGTATTATGTATAACATATACTGCATCATATATAACATGATATGATTTATATTATTGTATATTTATTGATACAGTTAAATCCAGGCTCCTTCCCAGAGGTAGTATTTGAGGTCAATATTTAAAATGATCCAAACTCATCTTCTAGTGTTTTTTTTTCCTTGTTCTCTTTGTTAAATTTCTGAATGTTCTCTGGTTTCAGCTTTGGTTCTCATGAAACTACCAGCTTTGCCTTACTTGTTTATCACCAATATAGCTATTGTTTTCAACAGTACTCATATTCTTGAATTACCCCCAAACTCTGTCCTTAAAGAAGTTTGTTCCTGGGAGAGGTATATGCCAGGGTCCAGCCCCGGTGGATCCAGGTTGATTCGAAGGTGGGGACGGAGTCAGCGTCCTAGGAAAAACTTATTTAATTACAGATAGAGAGGGACTAGGAATTTAGCAGAGAAAAAGAGGCCAAATAACTTGGTTAACACAGGGTGTCAATAACCACCTACGTAGGCCGCAGGCGTCTTCCCATTCTCCCGAAGGAGAGGAGGCACTGAGGCCACCCCCCAGTCCGATCTGAGAAGCCCAGGCAGAATTAGTAGGCTTGGTGGGTCCTATGCACCAGATGGGAATTCGACCAGAAAAATAGTAAAAGAGAGAGAAAGGGGCCGAATAACTTGGCTTACGTGGGGTACCAATAAAATTCCAGACAAGGAACTTGCACCATATTCATGGCGGGCACCCACGCTCCAGATGGGAATTCAGCCAGAAAATTGGGGAGCAGAAAGGAACGACATGAGGGAATCAGTCTTTCCGGAACTGATCCGATTTCTTTATTTTTGGGTTTGCTTATATACCCTTTGTTACATATAGGGATGAATACAGAGTCACGCGGGGGTCAGCAGTCCTGACCCTATTAAAATCAGGTGCTTTACAAAAAAAGTTTTAGGGGTTTTACATCATCTTCAAGCCATTTCTGCCTGCTGACATTTACAACTCTTTCTTTCTGATAACCAAAAAACTTATTTTTTCCAAGGGTGTTTTTCCTTAAACCAAGCACCACCCTCCAAATAAAGTCGCATTCCTATAGGGTGAGGGTGTAGTGAGTTACAATCAAGAAAGGAATTTATTTAACCCAAGGTTAACATGATTAATCTTAAAGGTTAATACTTATTTCTCCTATATGCTTAAAGGTTAAGACTTATTTCTCCTATATGTTAATCCTTATTTCTCCTATATACTTAAAGGTTAAGACTTATTTCTCCTATATGTTAATCCTTATTTCTCCTATATACTTAAAGGTTAAGACTTATTTCTCCTATATGTTAATCCTTATTTCTCCTATATACTTAAAGGTTAAGACTTATTTCTCCTATATGTTAATTCTATTCATTATAAGGGCAGGGAATATGAAGGTTTTAGCAACAAACATCAGTCCAACAAATGAAAATCCTTTCACCAATGTTCCTCTTAAGATCTACTCAGTCTTAAGATAGTGACAAAGTTACATTTTTGCATAGCAAGGACACAGTGATTTATAACAAAGTACAGTAATCTATTAGAAGAGAGAAAATTTATTAACTCAGAAAGTCTAATATTGCTAACATCAAAAACTACTATATTTCCTTTTCTATATTCCAAATACATTGATTAATATATTCCCAGGTACCTAAAGGATATGGAGGCCTGGCAGCAATCATTGACTCAACAACAAGAAAAAGTTCTATGTTAATTAAGATTCTCAGAATATTCCAAAACTCTCTGTGTTGTTTATGGTTGAGAGGTAGTAAACAATCATGTATCCACAGAGAGATTTAACTTGAGACGCCCTTGTCCCACCTAGGGCAGGGAATTAGTGGCAATTATTAACACAACAATTGAAGAAACCCTTTATCAATATAATTCCCAACCAACCCACTATACTAATAATTTCTAACTTTCCACAAGAATTTGCCTTTAGTAAGTCAAAACATCTCATGCCTCTCATGGTTGGAGGGCTGTTGTGGCCGGAGGAACCTATACAGGCAGGCTAGATAACCTTCAGAGGAGTCCAGTAAGTTGAAACACTCTAGTCACGCCCAGGAATTTTTACTGCCTTGGAGCTGCACGTTTACTCCTTCTTGAAGAGAAACAGTTATAGGGGAGAGCCCCCTGTAAGTGAGAGTACAAGACAGACTCTGGTTTTGGGGCTAGATGCTCGGGAGCAGGGGAATTTCCTGAGGCTTCATCACGCCTTTGCACATACTGAAGCTCCCTTCCTCATGACCTTTGCCATGGGCAGAGTTCCTCACGCTGGCCCCCAACAGGTATAGACATATTTATTTTTATGGTTGGCTTCTCCCCATGGAAAAAAAATTTTTTTACTAGCCTCCAGGCCTAAGAGCAGAGACTGTTATTCTTGAAGTGATATCTTTTTCGGGGCCCTGGATACAGTCATAGTATCTGGGATTCTTGACTTTCTCCATACACCATGGAGCCTTTATTCCATCTGAAGCTGAAACATGAGAAATAAAGATGAAATATTTTCAGTCTTCTCTCCTTGAGAAGGGTTTCCCTGGTGGCTCGGATGTTACAGCATGCTTTTTCAGTGCAAGAGAGCCCAGTTTGATTCCAGGGTCAGGAAGATCTTCTGGACAAGGGATTGGCAACCCACTCAGGTATTCTTGCCTGGAGAATTCCATGGACAGAAGAACATGGGCTACAGTCTGTGGGATTGCAGACATGACTGAGCAACTAACAGTTTCATTTTTTGAAAAATTGTTGCTTTCTGCCCCACTGATGAAAGCGAGGTGGACGAGTGAAGCCTTGCCAGAGTCCAACTCCAGCAGCCAGGGGTTCAACCTGAAGAGGTGAATGGTGTCGGTGATTGAGACAGCCTCTCAGTTTTCTATGGACTGCCTGTTTATTTCAAGTTTAAGATTCTCTTTTATACTTTTACAAAAACATTAGGCCAGAGGTTTGACATTTTCAGTCCCTCCTCTCCCAGATTTATTATCTCCATAAATCACTGTTGCTCTTCAAACAGAGTTCCTGCTTCAGTGATTCTCTTAAAATCAGTTTTATCATCTATTCTTTACCTCCTCTAATGTGTCCTATAGTTAACTTGTGATTACATTGTAACTCGTCTACATTCCTCAGTTTACTACTTATCTTCCTAAATCCTGTTTGTCCCTAACATCCTGAGCTCACTAGCTCTTAAACAGACTTCTAGCTATAGTGTCTCTAAAAATTCCTAACTTCTATAAGCTATAGCAAAATATGCTAATTTTACAATATTCCTTAAATCTTTACTTTTTACTATTTTAATCATTTCTAAGCCCTAAATTCAATAACTCCTTTGCCATAAACATTCTCCTCTCAAATAGGCTTCAGATATCAACCCTTCCTATGGTCTCAAGCTATGGCCGATGTGCTCATCCTGGAACACCATTTTGTAAAAGTCCTTGAACAAATGTCAATGATTAACTTTATGAATTTTTTTCTGAGCAATGCTGCAGAAGGCTTTTTGCCTTCTCATGCTCCTCTCAAGAGCAATAGCACCTTAATATTCCTTTTCTTTCAACTCAGCCAAGGAGAGGAAAAGACAAGTCATAATTACAAGTAAGCCATCATGGTCAACAAAACAGTCCAAAATGCAGTACTTGGATGCAATCTCAAAAATGGCCGAATGATCTCTATTCATCTCCAAGGCAAGCCATTCAATATCACAGAAATGTAGGTCTATGCCCCAACCGATAACACTGAAGAAGCTGAAATTGAACGGTTTTATGAAGACCTACAAGACCTTTTAGAACTAACACCACCCAAAAAAATGTTCTTTTCATTTTAGGGGACTGGAATGCTAAGGTAGGAAGTCAAGAAACACCTGAAATAACAGGGAAATTTGGCCTTGGAATGCAGAATGAAGCAGTGCAAAGACTAATAGCGTTTTGCCAAGAAAATACACTGGTCATAAAAAACACCCACTTCCAACACAACAGGAGAAGACTCTACACATGGACCTCACTGGATTGTCAATATCAAAATCAGATTGATTATATTCTTTGCAGCCAAAGATGGAGAAGCTCTATGCAGTCAAGAAAAACAAGATCAGGAGTGGACTGTGGCTCAGATCATGAACTCCTTATTACCAAATTCAGACTGAGATTGAAGACAGTAGAGAAAACTGCAAGACCATTCAGGTATGACATAAATCAAACCCCATATGATAATACAGTGAAAGTGAGAAATAGATTTAAGAGCCTACATCTGATAGATAAAATGCCTGGTGAACTATGGAATGAGGTTTGTGACATTAACAGGACACGGGGATCATGACCATCCCTATGGGAAAGAAATGCAAAGAAGCAAAATGGTTGTCTGGGGAGGCCTTCCAGATAGCTGTGAAAAGAAGAGAGGTGAAAAACAAAGGAGAACAGGAAAGATATAAGCACCTGAATGCAGAGTTCCAAAGAATAGCAAGAAGAGATAAGAAAGCCTTCTTCAGTGATCAGTGCAAAGAAACAGAGGAAAACAACAGAATGGGAAAGACTAGAGATCTCTTCAAGAAAGTCAGAGATATCAAGGGAACATTTCATTCACAGATGGGCTTGATAAAGGACAGAAATGGTATTGACCTAACAGAAGCAGAAGTTATTAAGAAGAGGTGGCAAGAATACACGGAAAAACTGAATAAAAAAGATCTCCACAATCCAGATAATCATGAGGATGTGATCACTAATCTAGAGCCAGACATCTTGGAATGTGAAGTCAAGTGGGCCTTAGAAAGCTAGTGGAGGTGATAGAATTCCAGTTGAGTTGTTTCAAATCCTGAAAGATGATGTTGTGACATTGCAGCACTCAATATGCCAGCAAATTTTGAAAGCTCAGCAGTGGCCACAGGACTGGAAAAGGTCAGTTTTTATTCCAATTCCAAAAAAGGCAATGATAAAGAATGTTCACACTACCGCACAATTCCAGTCATCTCACATGCTAGTAAAGTAATGCTCAAAATTCTCAAAGCCAGGCTTCAGCAATACATGAACTGTGAAATCCCTCATGTTCAAGTTGGTTTTAGAAAAGGCAGAGGAAC
>SJYC01105987.1:0-10732 GCA_006408675.1 Madoqua kirkii | reverse complement strand
GTCCCCACATCTGAGCGAGTCCATCTGAGGAAAGAAAGGCGGAAGCTGGGCTTCCTTGGTTTTAGCCTCTTGCTCATTCCCCATTGCAGTAAATGATTAAAGACTCAACTTTCCTTTGTTAGCTTGTTATTTTAGTTGGCTTCTCCGACATCTGTAAGCTAGGTTCCTTTTAGCTTAACTCAGCTGAGGTCCTGACAGTTGCAAAGAAAGTGTTATAGTGAGAAGGGCCGGTGCATATACATTATGTAAACACACATATTGTAAATTTTAGGAAATCCATTAACATAGATTTAAGAAAAATAAAAAAACTAAATAATACACAAAGAGAAATGTTAAAAAAAAAAATAGAATCAACAAAAAAGTTGGAGAATTTGAAACCTTTCTGTTACAAATTGATAGGTTAAGCAAGCAGAAAACCAGGAAGGACAGAGTTGACCTGAACAGGACTATGGACTAACTTGATCAAACTAACTTTACAGAATTTTCCATCCAACCACAGAAAACACATCTTCTCAAGCATACTTGAAATATTTACAAGCATACATCACATTCAGGCCATAAAACTGAACTGACCTGGGCAGACTCTCTTTGGGTAATCTTGGGAGCTTCAGACTACAGAAGCTGTCATCACACAGGGAACTTTGCCCCAAATCTTATACCCTACATGCTGGAGGAACCAAAGCCAACCTTTATTTACTGCTTTTTCAAAATGTTTTTGGACCTGCTTGGGAGTCAACCATCTTCTCTGTAGAAAGTTTTAGTATGTGAGTAGTAAATATTCCTATACTTTCTTGGTCCATATGTGTTGTCATCTGTATTCAAATCTTAAGTATGTCTGTGTCATTTACACGCATATAGGGTAAATGTAGAAAGTAACATAATGACTCAAAATAGGTAATCAAAAATATAATAGTAAGAAATGCAGTGCTTATCTTGGTTTAAAATAAAATCTAATTAAATATTTTTGATTTTTATAAATATTTCCAAAATAGAATTGTGATTTCTCTTTAGATATACTTAACTCAGCCAAGTTTGTAGATGCTTTAAGAATAGATAATTCTTCCCAATTCATTGTATCTTTTCAGATACTATTGACTTGCTCATTCTACCTTGAGGCCATTTTTTTTTACCCCCCACTGTTTCCATATATATAAGAAAATCTGTCTGTGGTTCTGAAAATAAAAGTGTTTCTCACCCAACACAGATTTCTTTGAAAACCTAATAGGAAAGCAGTTGGAAAAAGAGACAGGGGTTCTTTTTTACTTTTCTCTCATCCTCCCTGTTTGATATTTTCCCCTCATGACTTGGATATATTTTGGTCTTGGTTTGTGATTGCACTGTAATTTGCACAGCTCAATTCATCCAGATGGAAAATATAGCTACCCATGGGGGGTAACAGCATGTTTTTTTAGACATTTTTTTCTAGGTTTAATGGTTTATATATGCTCAGGATTAACTTTCTTAAACAGTGGTCAGTCAATATTTTCACTGATTGATGTTTAAAAAAAAAAGGTTTCTGAAACTTCATGTCTTAACATCTTATAACCCTTATCGTATGTCATCATTATATCTAGCAGTATCAATGGAGAACAAAAACTCACAAAAATCACTTCTTGGAAGAAAATATATTTGTGTAGAAATTTGTAGATTGTATGGACTTATGTATTTTATACATCTCAGGTTCTGTGTCTAATTCAATGTTCATCTATCTTGTTAACACAAGGTTAGCTACTTAGGGTACTAGTTTTTGAACACTTTCAGGAAAGATAAATAATTCCATTTTACATTGCTGAATGTGTTTATGAGCATCCCTAACACTACATGCATTCCCTCTTTTCCCATGTTTGCTTGTAATTGCAAAAGAAAGATCAGCTTGCAACAGATTCATTTAAAATTTAATTTAGAAAGAAGAGATATTCCTTGAGGGGAAATATATTTTAATTTATTATTAGAAACAAATTAGAGAATTCACTGGTTGTGGAGAAAACTTTATAATTTCATGCTGTAATCTCAGTTACTTCAATGGAAATGCTTTAGCACTCTTACTCTCCTCAGACCCTGCCACACAGTATAACACCTCCAGCTAGGTCAAAAGCAAAAGCATCACTGTAATCCAGGGCTATGTGATTTTTTATTGTAAAATCACGCTTCAAAACTGTCTCATTTATACTTTATCTTTTTGATAGTTGTTCCGTTCAGTTCAGTCACACAGTCATGTCCGACTCTTTGCGATCCCATGAATCGCAGCACGCCAGGCCTCACTGTCCATCACCAACTCCCGGAGTTCACTCAGACTTGCATCCATCGAGTCAGTGATGCCATTCAGCCATGTCATCCTCGGTCATCCCCTTTTCCTTCTGCCCCCAATTCCTCCCAGCATCAAACCCTTTTCCAATAAGTCAACTTTTCATATTAGGTGGCTAAAGTAGTGGAGTTTCAGCTTTGGCATCATTTCTTCCAAAGAAATCCCAGGGCTGATCTCCTTCAGAATGGACTGGTTGGATCTCCTTACAGTCCAACTGACACTCAAGAGTCTTCTCCACAATTCCAAAGCATATATTCTTCCACACTCAGTCATCTTTATGATCCAACTCTCACATTCTTAGATGACTACTGTGAAAACCATGACTTTAACTATATGATCATTTGTAAGCAAAGAAGTCTCTGCTTTTTAATATGTTGTCTACATTTGTCTTGGTATGGATGTAACAGATGCAGAAGATATTAAAAAGAGGTGGCAAGAATACACAGAAGTCTTATTTGAGGAGGATCTTTAATGACCCACATGATGGTGTGATCACTCACCTAAAGTCACACATCTTCGAGTGTGAAGTCAGGTGGGCCTTAGCAAGCATCACTACGAACAAAGCTAGTGGAGATGACGGAATTCCAGCTGAGCTATTTCAAATCTTGAAAGATGATGCTGTGAAAGTGCTGCACTCAATTTTACAGCAAATTTGGAAAACTCATCAGTGGTCACAGCACTGGAAAAGGACAATTTTCATTCCAATTCCAACAAAGAGCAATGCAAAAGAATGTTCAAACTGCTGCACAATTACACTCATTTTATGTGCTAGCAAAGTAATGCTCAAAATTCTTCAAGCTAAGCTTCAACAGTATATAAACTAAAAACTTCCAGATGTTAAATCTGGATTTAGAAAAGAGAGAATAACCAGAGATCACATTGCCTATATTTGTTGTATCACAGGAAAACAGGAGAATTCCAGAAAAACATCTGCTTCATCTACTATGCTAAAGCCTTTGACTGGGTGGATCACAACAAACTGTGTAAAATTCTTAAAGAGATGGTAATACCATACCACCTCTCCTGCCTCTGTGAAACCTACAAGTCAAGAACCAACAGTTAAAACCAGATATGTTTCGATGAACTGATTCAAAATTGGGAAAGGGGAATGTTAATACTGTACATTGTCACTCTGCTTATTTAAATTATATGCAAAGTTCATCACATGAAAAACCAGATTGGATGAGACACAAGCTGAAACCAAGATTGCTGGGACAAATGTCAATAATCTGATATGCAGATGACATCACCTTTATGAATCACCTTTTTGAATGCTGAGTTTCAAGCCAGCTTTTCCACTCCCCTCTCACTCGTATCAAGAGGCTTAAGTTCCCCTTCACCTTCTACCATTAGAGTGCTGTTATTTGAATATCTGAAGTCTTTGCTCTTTCTCCTGACAATCTTGATTCCAGTTTTTGATTCATTCAGCCCTGCTTTTTGTATGATGACCTCTGCATATAAGTTAAATAAACAGGGTGACAATATAGAGCTTTGACATACTCCTTTCCTAATACTGACCCAGTCAGTTGTTTCATGTCCAATCCTAACTTTTGCTGCTTGACCCACATACAGACTTCTCAGGACACAGTTGAAGTGGTCTGGTCTTCTCATCTCTTTGAAACTTTCAACAATTTGTTGTGATCCACACAGTCAAAGACTTTAACATAGTCAGTAAAGCAGAAGTAAACTTTTTTTTTTTTTTTCCCCAGAACTCCTCAGTATGACCCATCTGTCTTGGGTGGCCCTGCATGGCATGGCTCATAGCTCATCGAGTTATGAAACTCTTTGGTTTTGTGATCCATGAAAGAAATTAATCACAGTTGTCTTAAATTTTGCTTTGGATAACTTCAACATCCTTACTACGTTTGATTCTGATTTATTATGTACCTTCAAGTTCTGTTTTTCAGGAAGTATTGTTCCTGAAGCTGAAGTTCCAGTACTTTGACCACCTGATGTGAAAGGCCAACTGATTGGAAAAGACAGTCTGTTATACTTTATAATGTTTCTTGATAGCCAGACAGAATGGATTGGATACAGGAACTGTGTAAATTGGCCTTCTCTAATATTGTGGTGAAGGCAAAAAAAAAAAAAAAAAATTTGAGTGTTGAGATTAAGGCTCAGTATTTTAGTGAGGAGAAATATCAATAACCTCAGATATGCAGATGACACCACCCTTATGGCAGAAAGTGAAGAGGAACTAAAGGGCCTCTTGATGAAGGTGAAAGAGGAGAGTGGAAAAAGTTGGCCGAAAGGTCAACATTCAGAAAACGAAGATCATGGCATCTGGTCCCATCACTTCATGGGAAATCGGTGGGGAAACAGTGGAAACAGTGTCAGACTTTATTTTACCATCCCTGCCTCTGGGCTATAATATTCTCATGTTTAAGTTTTCTCTCTCTCTCTCTCTCTCTTTTTTTTTTTTTTTTTTTTCTACTTCTCTTAGGTGGGAGAGTTCAGCTACCATGGTCTTGAGTTGTTTGTTTGCTTTTTTCCTTTCTCCCAGTTAATTAGGATCTGATAACACTTCTGCAGGCAGGTTATGTTCTGCTGAACTAGTTTCAACTGAGAGAAAGCCTTGCTAAGAGTGCTCTGGTGTATTTGTTTTCTCAAGCCTCTTACTAAAGTAGGAGGCAATTTTCTACTGATGTTAATTATGGAAACGTTGGTGGGTTCTTGGAGGTAAACCTCATGTTGTGGGTCCACCTATTTGTCCCCCATTCAGAATTAACTCTCAGAACTTTTCATATCTAACCTCCAGCAACATGGCAAATGCAGTTCTGGTTTCCTTCTTGGACACAGGTGCCCACGGCAGTTTCTCCCCATTTCTGCTTTGGTAAGTTGCTATTAACTTTATTTGTCCATCTGGTCTCCCTTGTAAGCATTACTGTGCCTGCGTCCTCATCTCTATGGGAGATTTTAGAAGGACTGAAGGATTTTTCAGTTGTTTAATTTTTACTTGTTGGACAAAGTGCTGGCTTCTAAACTTCTTACATGCAGAACTGGAAACTCCAGAATTATTATTTATTTAGTAAATTTTCATTGACATTTTACTGTGTGCCAGAAATCTACTTAGTAGATGGGGATTAAACACAAATTAAACAGACAAAATTTGTATTTTAGGTGCTTATGATTCATTAATGACATTTTAAAAGACTTTTAATATTAACTGATTCCATTAGAGCTTAAAAGGGAAGCACAAATTGTTACAGAGATGCAAAACCTGATCTTGCTGTCAAAGGATAAATTATTTCTACATGGCTGAAATCCTGGTGTGTATATAAGCTAACTGATCTCACAACAATTTTGCTATGAACATTGTAGTTCTACTATATCAAGAATGTATAGTACTATATTAAATTAAAATACCAAAAAGAAAATAAAACAGATAGAACAACTTTCCTATAGGCAACAAGTATAATGCAAATGAAAATTCTAATCTTAAAACCTCTAGCGTTTTGAGCGTATTTACTATGGTCTGAATGCTTAGATGCCATCAAAATTTATCTGTTGAAATCTTAACTTTCAAAGGTGATGATAGTACAATCTTTGGGAGGAGTTTAAGTCATGATGGTGGAAATCTACTAAATTGGATTGAATTTTTAAAGTAACATTAAGAGAATAAATAACATTATTCCTCCCTCATAGCTCAGTCAGTAAAGAATCTGCCTGCAGTGCAGGAGACCGGGATTCAATCCCTGGGTTAGGAAGATCCCCTTGAAACGAAAATGGTAAATCACTTCAAAATTCTTGCCCAGAAAATCTCAAGAGGAGCCTAGTGGGCTGCAATCCATGGAGTCACAAAGAGTTGGGCATGACTGAGTAGCTAGCATTTTCTTTTTCTGCCATGTAAGGACCCAATAAAAAATTTCACTTAACATGATGGCACACTAATCTCAGACTCCCAGCCTCCAGAACTGTAAGAAATCAGTATTTATTGTGTATAAGCTACTTAGTTTGTGGTACTTTGTTATAGCACCTCAGGAACTAAGACAGTATATAATCTATATAAATTTAAATAAATTGCCATAATAGTATGGTCTTTTTCAGGCTAGCACATAATCTATGAATCATGAGAACCTAAAACAATTGTTTATCAATATGAAACAGAAGTGAGTGCTTAACAGAAAGATTCAGTTCCGTTCTGTTGCGGATTCAAGTCCGACTCTTTGCAGCCTCATGGACTCTAACACACCAGGTTTCCCTGCCTATCACCAGCTCCCGGAGCTTGTTCAAACTGATTTGCATTGATTTGGTGATATCATGCAATCATCTCATCCTCTTCTCTTCCTGCCTTCAATCTTTCCCAGCATCAGGGTCTTTTTGAATGAATCAGTTCTTCATATCAGGTGGCTGAAGTATTGGAGCTCCAGCATCACTCCTTCCAATGAGTATTCAGGATTAATTTCCTTTAGGAATGATTGATCTCCTTGCAGTCCAAGGGACTCTCAAGAGTCTTCTCCAACACCACAGTTCAAAAGCATCAATTCTTTGGTGCTAGGCTTTCTTTATAGTCCAACTCTCACATCAATACATGACTACTCAAAAAACCATAGCTTTGACTAAAGGGACTTTTGGCAGATTGGAAAATAAATTTAATTTTTACTGCATTTGTAGCTAGCATTCAGACTGTGTCTGACCTCAAAAATGCTATTAATATGTTAACAATATTTGTCTATTCTATAATAAATTGTGTATTAATACTGACTCCACTGTATAGGTAATTTATATGATTCAACCAATATATTTCTGTTAAATGCTCAGAAGACAGGAAAGTCACATTAAGATAGTAGAAATAACTCTGGGATTTTATTTTCTCATCAAGAAATGAGGTTTTTGTGGTATGTGTATGTATATATATATATATATACATACATACTTATATATGCTTTAAGAATCCATTATAAAAATCACTAAATTCTCACCCAAGGTCACATGCCAAAGATTTTTGTTTTGAAGATAAATTTATTATCACATCAGTACTATTGAAAAGAAGGAAAGAAAGAAGAGGAGATGAAGGGAGAGAGAAGGAATTAAAAACCAGCACGATCACAGCAGATTATATCACTGTATAGAAATAAAGAAATAATGAAAATACTATCAAGGCACCCAATTTAATATAGGTGCTTATGATGTGACTGACTTATAGAAATAAAGTCAGGAGTAAAACCATAATTAAAACTTATTGTGTTTGACTTTGACCAACACTCTTTATTTCTTTAAACTTTGCAGTCCACAGAACTGTAAAGCTGCAAAAAATAAATGAGATGTTTGGAAAAATCCATCAACATATTGAGTAGCACACAGTTGGGGTTCTATAAATGCTTGATGAATTCTTTATTAATCAAACAGTTGATGACAGTCAAAGGAGCTGGAACTTGGGAAAAATATAAAAGGATGACAAAAATAAGGAAATAGACAAATTAAGAAAAAAAAAACACCCTACATTATTGTATTCTATTTTATATCTAAACTTGATAAAACTGTCTCACTATGATACCTCCAAAGTTAGTCAACTGATGGATGTGACTGTGCCCTGGGTAAGATATTTCCTGGAATCACTTATATTAAAGAGTTTTTCAGCATAAACACATCTGTTATAAATTAATAATATAAGTATAATAATGATAATATAAGTAACTCACCATAGCCATTAGCTAGGAAATCAGATCATTTCCTTTTATCTGTAGGAGTGGAAAAAGTTAAGAGATTAAAAATCATAATTAAAAATATGAATCTAGTGGCACAGCTTTCAATTCTTGGGCTATAAATAAAAATAGTAAAATAGTTTTAAATAGTCATGACAGTTTATCAAAATGCAGATCTTTACAAGACTTCCTCACTGATCTGCCTCAGCCTCAATGAGATATGGGGACCTGTAAGCAATTGATTATCCACTGAATTAGAAACGGAAGTATGTGTAAACTTGTGTTGTTTCTGATAATTTATTTTTTATATACTTAGATTGGGGAATAGATTGTTTGGGGAATATTTATAATTTAAACAATAAAAGCCTGAGGACCTATAAAAAATTTTATCTAAGTTTGGTAGAATGAACTAGTCAGTTCCAGGGGCCAAGGGATCACTAATCTCTCTGAATTAAATCCCTCACTGTATAGCTTTGGAAAATTTTGCTATCCATTTAAATAATTATAAAAGTAAGTGTTTTGATATTTCACTTGGCAGCTTAGGGTTCAGAAATTAAAATTAAGCTAAATTACACATTGAATTTTATCTCATTTGAACTTCTCTCCTAAGTTTATAAAAATAATTTTTTAATCTGCCAATTTCTGTAGTTACCAGAGTATACTTTTCTTTTGAAATATTTTGATTATTCATTTTTAATCATGCTATATTGAAGCATATACAAAAACAGGGGAAAATAGTCTTTGTACATGCACTGCCATATTTAATCCAATTACTAGTTGACCTGTCAACTGGATGAAGAAGGCAATGGCAACCCACTCCAGTACTCTTGCTGAAAAGGTCCCATGGATGGAGGAGCCTAGTAGGCTGCAGTTCATGGGATTGCCAGGAGTCAGACACGACCTCACTTTCACTTTCATGCATTGGAGAAGGAAATGACAACCCACTCCAGTATTCTTGCCTGGAGAATCCCAGGGACGGGACAGCGGGTTGGCTGCCGTCTATGGGGTCACACAGAGTCGGAAACAACTGAAGCGACTTAGCAGCAGCATGGTTTCTCCAGTAGTCATGTATGGATGTGAGAGTTGGACTATAAAGAAAGCTGAGAGATGGAAAAAGATGGCGGAAGAATAAGATGGAAGAACACTTTCTCCCTCACTACTTCAACAAAAGAACATTTCAAAGCTGAATAAATTCCACAAAACAACTTCTGAAGGCTGGCAGAGGACATCAGGCATCCAGCAAAGCAGATCATTGGCTTCAAAAACAGGTAGGAATAAATATAAGGGACAAGAAAAGAGCCAAAGGAAGTAGGGAGGGAGCCTCGCCCCGCGGGAAGGGAATCCCGTTCTGGGAAAAGACTCTTTAAAAAGAGAGGTTCCCAAGCTCCAGGAACCATTCTCGCAGCTGAGTCTGTGTTGAGCCTTGGAAGCACAGACGGCAACATAACAGGAAGGGAAAATAAATAATCAAAACCAACAGATTACTAATCCAACAGTAAATCCCCCAGCGGATAAGCAGCACAAATGCCTGTGTCGGACACCAGAGAGTGGAGGTTGGGCAGGGAGGAGCGAGACCCTCCAACGGCAGTGCTTTCTAACAATCGGGCCACAGGAAATGCAGACTGCAGTGCTTTTGGTGAGAATTGGGTAGTAACGCGGCCAGAATCGGGTCTGGGCATGACCAGAACGATGTAACTTGGACTAGCAAACCAGACTGTGGGATAGCTACCACGCGGAATGCTTGAACATAAGACACCGTGACAGGCCTGCGCACAGAACAAAGGACGCGTTGGGAATAGCCAGTGGCAGACCATCCACATTCAGTGACGGGCAGACAGAGCCGTAAGTGTTGGAAGGGGGGCAATCGCGCAGCTCAAGAGAGACATTACATACCAAATTGCAAGCAGGTTTCTTTGCTAAGACTTCTGAGGGGCTCTGGACAATCATCATCCACCTGAGAAGGAGCCCCAGTGGCACTCCCAGAAATCTGAGCAGCACGAAAATTGCAGCAATTGTGCTCACCAAACTCCCTAGCTACTTGGACCCTGGAAGGGCACAGAGCGCAGACCCAACCAAATCTGCACCTCGGAGGGCTTCCTGAGCAGGGAATCAGAGTGGCTTAGACTGGGGAGATGCGTGAAGCCTAGGGCAAGTTCCGACAGCAGGGATAAGCCCGGCGAAGAGTCCATCACCGCCGTCCCTGTGTAAAGACGGAAATCAGACATGGAAGAGACCAGCAAACAGAGGAAGACAAACAGAGGGAACTGCCTTGGTAGCCACCCCACACAGATCACAACGCCAGAGAAAGGGCCAAATTTACCTTTACTATTTTTATGAACTTTTTTTTTTTTTTAATTTGGTGGGGGATTGATGCGGAAATGTGATTTTTTTTTTCTTTCTTTCTTTCTTTTGTTTTTTAAGACTTTTTTTTTTTAATTTTTTTTTTGAAAAAAAAATTTTTTTTCTTCTTTTCTGTCTCCTTTTTTTAAAAAACGTTCTTAAATCTTTAAATCCTCTATATCTCTATTTATTATTTTTATAACCTATTATTACTTTAAAAAAAAAACAAAAACAAAAACAAAACAACCCACCCTATTTTTAAAAGAAATGCCACATATAGTCTTCTTGTGAGGTGGAGGCTGTTGTCTTTTAATAATTCTGGAGGCTTTTTATTTCTTTTTTTTTCCTTTCCCCTTTTTTTTTCTTTCTTTCTTTCTTTTTTTTCTTCTTTTCTCTCCTTCTCCTTTCCAATAATACTTTATTTTTGAAAATCCAATCTCTA
>SJYC01105986.1:0-11611 GCA_006408675.1 Madoqua kirkii | reverse complement strand
ATCACCAATTTGATGGATGTGAGTCTGAGTGAACTCCGGGAGTTGGTGATGGACAGGGAGGCCTGGCATGCTGCAGTTCATGGGGTTGCAAAGTCAGACATGACTGAGTGACTGAACTGAACTGAAAGCCTTTAATTGTGTGAATTGCAACAAACTGTAGAATTCTTAGAGAGATGAGAATACCAGGCTACCTTCTCCCTGCCTCCTAAGAAATTTGTATGCAGGTCAAGAAGCACCAGATAGATACAACCACACATGGAACAGTGGACTGGTTCCAAATGGGTAAAGGCATATGTCAAGACTGTATATTATCACCCTGCCTATTTAACTTATATGCAGAATACATCATGCAAAATACTGAGCTGGATGAAGCACAAGCTGGAATCAAGATAGCTGGGAGAAATATCAGTAACTTCAGATATGCAAATAGCACCATCCTTATGACAAAAAGCTCCAGGCTACCTTCTCCCTGCCTCCTAAGAAATTTGTATGCAGGTCAAGAAGCACCAGATAGATACAACCACACATGGAACAGTGGACTGGTTCCAAATGGGTAAAGGCATATGTCAAGACTGTATATTATCACCCTGCCTATTTAACTTATATGCAGAATACATCATGCAAAATACTGAGCTGGATGAAGCACAAGCTGGAATCAAGATAGCTGGGAGAAATATCAGTAACTTCAGATATGCAAATAGCACCATCCTTATGACAAAAAGCAAGAAGAACTAAAGAGCCTCTTGATGAAAGTGAAAGAGGAGAGTGAAAAGCTGGCTTAAAACTCAACATTAAAAGAACTAAGATCATGGCATCTGGTCCAATAACTTCCTGGCAAATAGATGGGGAAACAATGGAAACATGAGAGGCTTTATTTTCTTGGGCTCCAAAATCACTAGTGTTAGTTCCAGAAGATCTTGTAAGTCTTCATAGAACTGTTCAACGTCAGCTTCTTCAGCATTGCTGGTCGGGGCATAGACTTGGATTACTGTGCTATGGAATGGCTTGCCTAGGAAAAGATCAGATAACATTCTGTCATTTTTGAGATGGCATCCAAGTACTGCATTTCAGACTCTTCTGTTGACTATGAGGGTTCCTCCATTTCTTCTAAGGGATTCTTGCCCACAGTAGTAGATGTAATGGTCATCTGAGTTAAATTCACCTATTCCATTCCATTTCAGTTCACTGATTCCTAAAATGTCAATGATCACTCTTGCCATCTCCAACTTTACTACTCAAAATTACCTTGACATGGACCCAACATGAACCTAACAAGGTTCCTACACAGTATAAGGAGAATTCAGGGTGGAGTTCTAGTAAAGATAAGGACACAGGCAGCATTTTGAGTCACACACTATTCAAGAAGGAAGTCTAGATCTTTCACTAATTGTCAAGTGACTAAAGGGATGGTTTGATGATAAGGAAGGGGGTATCTATGACAGTCTTGATTGCCATGGTGACAGATGTGGCTTTGAAAAATTTGAATAAGGTGGAAGCAATCACTGGAGTGACAAATAGATGAAGATGTTTGGTCAAAACCATTTCCACCAAGTTAATGTTTTTAATAGGAACTTTTCTCTAAACATAACACTGGGATTAACTGAGGAATATGACCTTTAAATTGAGGCAAATATTGTCTCCTACACATTGAAAGTTTTGTTGATGTTGAGATGGGAGAAATTATTATAAGAAACATTATTATTTGTTTCTATACCACTTGGCTCCATTTTGAAACTGTGCTGTTCATTTTACAAAAGATAAAGAAAACAAACAAATAAAATACTTGATGTCTGCTACTCAAATAACATTTCTAAAACTTGCAGCATTTCTCTTGCGGATCTTGAATCAAATTACTCACGTGGTCAAGGAGAGTTTTTTGAGGGCCAGGAAGGAAAACCCAAAATATGGTCTCTGCCAACAATATCCAGTCTCCTTGCTATTAGCACCAACAAGAGAAATTTGGCAGTACCAATCTATAAGGAAGCCAGAAATTTTTCATAATGGTCTGAAGATAGTCCTTACATCATTTATGGTGATGCTGATAGTGGTTATCAGGTTTGATACTTAGAATGTGGATGGGACATGTTAGCTACTCCTGGAGGCATGGTAAACATGAAGGAAAGAGAAAATATTAAAGTTCCACAAATATCAGGTATTGGGTAAAGTGAGTCTGATACTGATATGAGATATAAAGCTCAGATGTATAGAACATTTGAACAAGATAGTATGGTACTGAAGGAAGTTTACCAAAACATTTTTAGCACTCCTTCCCTTAAGAAAATACAGGTACTTGCTCATGATTTCTTGATGAAATCACGAATACATCTTTTTGGTTGTAGGAATGTCGGCTCTACCTTTGAGAAAGTGAAAGTGAAAGAGAAGACTCTCAGTCTTGTCTGACTCTCTGCGACCCGACCCCATGGACTGTAGCCCACAAGGCTCCTCTGTCTGTGGGATTCTCCAGGCAAGAATACTGTGAGTTGCCATTTCCTTCTCCAGGAGATCTTCCCAACACAGGGATCGAACCCAGGTCTCCTGCAATGCAGGCAGACGCTTTATCATCTGTGCCACCAGGGAAGCTACTTTTGAGAACATCACATCAAAAGAGTGGGATAAGCAAATGCATCAGGAAAAGAATTTCTTGACCTTATTGCTTGTGGAGCCCCAAAAGGGTACAGGAAGGAATGATGCTAAAGATGAAACTCCAGTACTTTGGCCACCTCATGCGAAGAGCTGATTCATTGGAAAAGTCTCTGATGCTGAGAGGGATTGGAGGTAGGAGGAGAAGGGGCGACAGAGGATGAGATGACTGGATGGCATCACTGACTCGATGAATGTGAGTTTGAGTGAACTCCGGGAGTTGGTGATGGACAGGGAGGCCTGGCATGCTATGATTCATGGGGCCACAAAAAGTCGGACACAACTGAGTGACTGAACTGAACTGAAAAGGGTACAAATTCCCTGGAGAAAATTTTAAACCATAAAGGACATGCTTGAACCAGGACCCAGGGAGAATGATCTTAAAGAGATAATGAAGAAAACTTCACGAATTCCTCTTAGGAAAAAGCCCAATTCTAGTGATCAGAGCAATAGAAGCGAGAGGACTGGACATTTTCAATGGGAAACAAGTTACCAATTTTGATTTTCAGAATTGTATCGCTCTTCATCCTCCTCACAGAGCCAGTTGTCTTGCACTTCACAGTTTGCACTGCTCACTGGTGGGCAAGGTATGAGCTAAGAGGCTGGAAGTAGACTCAAGGAACTGTAGGAGCTACAGACACATTTATTATCTTCCAGCTGACGCAGCAGGCATAGTAGCAGCCATAACATGAGGTAACACAACCCAGCCTCTCTCCTGGCTGGTGCAGCGGCCATAACAGCATTCTCACCTAGCTGACACAGCAGCTGTAGCAGTATACATGCTGTATTCCCTCTTCTTGTGGCTGACCCAGCAGACACGGCTGTGATGCAACAGAAAGGCCACCACTTTCAGGTGGAGCCCATATATCAGGACAGCATAAAGTAGCTCGTGAGCGTGTGAGTCCTTGTGACTGGCATGCACAGTGCTACAAGTGCTGTCAGCTTTTACATAGTCATTGTTTACAAAACATGGGGGAAGACAGCCTGAACTCGCCATCTTGGCTAATTTGCTTTCTCTGTAGAAGAATGATATTGAAAGAAAATATGAATTGCCTTTACTGTACAGGATGTGTAGGAAATCTTGGCCTGGCCAGCTTGTTCTTTAACTAAAGAATCATAAATATGGCCAAAGATTTGGTGGATCGTATTTGTGGAAGCTAAACAAAAAGTGCCCCTGTCATTTGAAAAGGTGGCATAGCAACACTTCTACAAGGGTAGCAGCCACAGACATTAGAAGAGTAGTGGATTCTGAGGAAGGTTTGTGCCAGAGGTTATCAACATAGTCATGTTACCAGCAATTCCAGCTTCAGTAGCAGCGGTGCCAGCAGGAGTGGAGGTGGTGGAGGCAACCACAAGCAGCTGCAGAGAATATGATGGGTGTGGTGATGGAGGTTTTGAACATTGATGGATATGGAGGAAATTATAACTGCTGGGGGACTGACTGATGGGGCAGCTGAGCCTACTTTGCAGTAGTGCTGTGCTATGCTTAGTCGCTCACTTGTGACTGACTCTTTGTGACCTCATGGACTATAGCCCTCCAGGCACCTCTGTCCATGGGGATTCTCTAGGTGAGAATATTGGAGTGGGTTGCCATGCCCTCCTCCAGGGGAGCTTTCCAACCCAGGGGTCAAACCCAGGTCTCCCACATTACAGGTGGATTTTTTACCATCTGAGTGACCAGGAAAGTCCATGTATACTGGAGTGGGTAACCTATCCCTTCTGCAGTGGATCTTCCCAACCCAGGAATCAAATCAGGGTCTCCTGCATTGGATTCTTTACCAGATGAGCTACCATGAAAGTCCATACATGGAAACAACATGTAATTTAGCCAGAGTATACATTGTGTAGGCACAAAAAGTTGTATTAAATTGCCAACTGTGATACTCCATTGATTCTCTCTCTCTTTTTTTAATACTTTATTCTACATTACAATACTGTATTGGTTTTGCCATACATTGACATGAATCAGCCACAGGTGTACACAATCTCCCAATGCCGAAGCCTCCTCCAACCTCCCACCCCATATCATCTATCTGGATCATCCCATGCACTAGCCCCAAACATCCTATATCCTGTATTGAATATAGACTGGCACTTCATTTCTTATATGATAGTATAAATGTTTCAATGCCATTCTCCCAAATCATCCCACCCTCACCCTCTCCCTCAGAGGCCAGAAGTCCATTCTATACCTCTGTGTCTCTTTTGTTGTCTCACATAGAGGGTCATGATTACTGTCTTTCTAAATTCCATATATATGTGCCAGTATACTGTATTGGTGATTTTCTTTCTGGCTAACTTCACTCTGTATAATCGGCTCCAGTTTCATCCATCTCATTAGAACTGATTCAAGTTTATTATTTTTAAGGGCTGAGTAATACTCCATTGTGTATATGTACCACTGCTTTCTTATCCATTCATCTGCTGATGGACATCTAGGTTGTTTCCATGTCCTGGCAATTATAAACAATGCCGCGATGAACATTGGGGTACATGTGTCTCTTTCAATTCTGGTTGCCTTGGTGTGTATGCCCAGCAGTGGGATTGCTGGGTCATAAGGCAGTTCTATTTGCAATTTTTTAAGGAGTCTCCACACTGTTTTCCATAATGGCTGTACTAGTTTGCATTCCCACCAACAGTGTAAGAGGGTTCCCTTTTCTCCACATCATCTCCAGCATTTATTGCTTGTAGACTTTTGGATTGTAGCCATTCTGACTAGTGTGAAATGGTACCTCATTGTGGTCTTGATTTGTATTTCTCTGATAATGAGTGATATTGAGCATCTTTTTATGTGTTTCTTAGCCATCCATATGTCTTCTTTGGAGAAATGCCTATTTAGTTCTTTGGCCCATTTTTTGATTGGATCATTTATTTTTCTGAAGTTTAGCTGCATATGTTGCTTGTATATTTTTGAGATTAGTTGTTTGTCAGTAGCTTCATTTGCTATTGTTTTATCCCATTCAGAAGGCTGTCTTTTCACCTTACTTATAGTTTCCTTTGTTGTGCAGAAGCTTAGATCCCATTTGTTTATTTTTGCTTTTATTTCCAGTATACTGGGAGGTGGATCCTGCTGTGATTTATGTCAGAGAGTGTTTTGCCTATGTTATCCTCAAGGAGTTTTATAGTTTCTGGTCTTACATTTAGATCTTTAATCCATTTTGAGTTTATTTTTGTGTATGGTGTTAGAAAGTGATCTAGTTTCATTCTTTTACAAATGGTTGACCAGTTTTCCCAGCACCACTTGTTAAAGAGATCGTCTTTACTCCATTGTATACTCTTGCCTCCTTTGTCGAAAATAAAGTTTCTATAGGTGCATTGATTCTCTTTTTAAGGGAACACAAGTTCACAAGAGGAGATGAAAGGAGCATTCAGCAGCCTTGTTAAGAAGATAATTTGAAGACTTCTACTGCTATAGTGTGTATTAACTCTCCTTCCCCCAACCCCATCCTAAATTGCTTTCATCATTTGTTAATTGAAAATCATCTGTTTGTCATGAATGTGTTATTTTGATGTCCTATTAGCTCAGAAATGCTCAATATAACTTTTTTTGATAAAATACATTTATTGTACTTGAGCTAAAATTTTTGTAAATCTGTAAATTTCAAACAACCGTACAAATTAAACTTATACATACACACAAACTTGATTCACTATTTAAGTACGTAAAGAGTCAGTTCAGTCGCTCAGTCATGTACGACTCTTGCAACCCCATGAATCACAGCACGCCAGGCCTCCCTGTCCATCACCAACTCCTGGAGTTCACTCAGACTCATGTCCATCGAGTTAGTGATGCCATCCAGCCGTCTCATCCTCTGCCATCCCCTTTGTGGGGGATGCTCTGCAGAAAGAGAGAGGCAGTGGAACTTCCCTCAGCAAAGCCGAGGGGTCCCCAGAAGAGGTGAGCCTGCTGTTCACCAACCGAGCCCCCTCGGCAAGCGAGAGACAATCAGACGTGACAGGGGTTCTGTCTGAGCAGTTCCACTTTATTGCCGCTAACTCCCAGCTTATATAGACAAGCAGGAGGATTTTAGGAGGGACTTACCATAGCTGCACCAATCATATGAAAGGTCAAGTTGTCATGTGCCTTCATTATAACAGAAGTCTATGAAGATCACGTGCTGTTTATGTGCATGGAAATCAAGAGAGCCAATCAAAAAACTTCGACAAACAACATAGACCATGCCCCATTCTCTTCTGCCAGGTGCCATCTTAGTTTCCGACAGCAAAGCTAGCCCCTTTGTTTTTAAGGGTTGCCATTTAGGGCCCTACATCTCCCCCTTTTTTATTTTATTTATGCCTTTAAGACATTTGTATTGATGTTCTGTAGAGCAAGGCTGTAGGCGGTCAACCTCCAGCCTCGCTAGCCCCTCTTGTGGCTGTGCCTGTCTTAAGTTGCCCTCCTCTGAGGGTCTTACCCATCATTGGCTATCCAGCCACCTCTTGGGGGCTAGGTGGAATCTCTCTAGATGATGGGCATCTAGAACTCTTTTATTTATCTGTCTTGAAGGGCTAAATTAATCCAGGAGTTTTGCGGGTGCCCAGTGTGAGGCTCCTGTTCCATGACCTGGGCAAGCACAACTATTTTTTTGCTGTAAGCGCCTATTGCAGGCTGTGAGGTTTTTTTTGTTTGTTTGGGTTTTTGTTTTGTTTTGTTTTGTTTGTTTGTTTGTTTGTTTGTTTTTGCCTTTAACACTACAACAAGCAGAACAACAAAAACAAGCAAATAGAAGGCAATTTTAAACCAGGTGAATGGATTTGTATCCAGTCCCATAGATACATTGCTCCCTTTTTCACCTGTTAGAGTCTCATTTGACACTGGAAAAGCTGTCAGACAAAAGCTGGATATCTCACATCTCAGTCTATGGCGCCAGATCACAACCTCGTGATCGCTCTGGCATGGAGATCAAGCTGTTGTTGGAGTTCCATCATGGTAGATCTCAGGTATTTGAGCTGGTTTGAAATCCTTGAGTGGAGGCAGTGGATATGTTGTTTATAACCTCGATGGTCTGAGCTTGTTGAACTCCCAGCACAGATGCTGACACTGTTGTACCCTCATGGTTGATGACCTTGTGTGCTGTTAAACCCAGGCTTCAAAGATTTTAAAAAACTGTTGCACAGCCGTGGCAATGATGAAGGTCAACAAGGAGAAGACAGGTAGACGATCACCAAGAACAGTGTCCACAAGGGTTGCCACATCAATGATAGGAAAGGGAAGAAAAGATTGCCTCAGGAACTTTTTGTTCTGGGGCTCAATATGTGAGTGTCTCTTTAATCTATGTCAAGTTTTGAGATTTGACCTCTCTCTTCTGGTGTAAATTTAAGATTCCTTGCTGGCACCCATATAGGGCTGGGGTCCCCAATGGGGAACATGCATCTGAATCCTCTCCCCATTGTAAGGAGTGGATCAGGCCCCTTCGACTGACCAGTGGGGTCTTTCCATCTCACTTGTATTTCAGGTTTTATTTCTTGGTTACACCAATGTTTTTGAAAATATGGTATCGATTCATTTTTTGAAAAATTTAAAATGTTTAGAGTAAAGATTGCCATTCCAAGTTGCTGGTGAGGGCTTATTCCCCCTTTTTGTTTTTGAAATTGAGCCTTTAAATTTTGATGGTGGCACTCAATGATGGCTTGTCCCTGGAGGTTATGTGGGATTCTGGTGTTATGATGAATGTGCCATTGTTGGAAGAATTTCTGTAAGCTCTGGCTGTTGAAGCAAGGACCATTATCCATTTTTATTTTATGGGGAAGGCCCAACACCACAACACATTGTAAAAAATGGCTTTGAGCATGTTTTGCTTTTTCTCCTGTGTGGCCAGTGGTCCAGCAGGCATGAGAGTAAGTGTCAATAGACACAAAGACATACTTAAGTTTTCTAAAAGGGGAATAATGGGTTACATCCGTTTGCCACAGCACATTGGGTTTTAGCCCTCGAGGGTTTACTCCTGGGGGCTGTTACAGGCAGTACTTGTAAATAAGGAAGACAGGATTTACAAGTATGTATAGTGTTCTTTAATCTCTAATAGGGATCTGTAGGAATCTTTTATGTAGCCCTCTCCAATTTATATGAGTATGATCGTGAAGATCATAGTATCTTATAAGTTGCAAGCTTGGATTGTAAGGGAGGCCTCTCTATCGGCCAGGGAATTTCCCATTGAAAGCAATCCAGGTAAATCTTGATGACCCCTAAGATGGTGTACATAAATGGGATAGTAGGAGGTCTCCGACAGGTAGGTCTTCCCCTGCCTTGAGGGCATCCCTTCTTAAAGTGTCCTTCTTGTCCGCAGCCAAAGCATTGACCCAATTTTTTTGGGGGGGAGCGTAAGGGTCCCTTGGGTGTGGTCCCCCCAGAGGCCGTTATAGTGGAGAGGGCCTTGGTCATTGCCTTGGTAAGGGCTTCAGTCTGAGCCTGAGTGGCAGTCAAAATAGAGCGGATCTGATGGCTTTGTGTCCCCATGTCTTTGGTGGCTATAATCCATCGCTCCATACAGCGGTCTTTCTGTCCTGTGCAAGCCAATTTATGGTCAGTTCATCCTTTCCCAGACTAATAGCTTAACAAATTGATCTCTCAGGGGCCCCAGAGGGAATTTTCTCTGTATACTCTTTTCCACCTGATCTATAAAGGTGGAGAGGTCTTCATTATTTTTTTGAGTGATGCCCGATATAGGGGGCTCACTGGGGCCCTCTGGAAGCTTTTTCCAGGCAGCCAGGCATATGGCCCGTACCTGATCTGTATAAGGAGCAGGAATGGTTCGCTGTTGAGGTCCCATACTCCATTGATCTCCGTCCCTGACAACATCCCGAAAGTTACCGGGATAGCAGGGTTGGCAACTTGATTTCTTTCTGCCTGAGCATGACACTTTCCCTTGAAAAAGGCACACCATTTGATATGGGTATTGCTGGGGAACACTGCCTTACATAGCATCTTCCAGTCTTGGGTCATACAAGGTTGATGAGCCAGGTCCTGGAGAATAGTTTCTGCCCACGGGGGAGTTCAGGCCATCCTGTTTCACTACCTTTTTAAGCTCTTTTAAATCATTGGCATCCCAGGGATACCAGGCTGCCGGCCTATCCCTGCGCCCCCCGCCCCCTCCAGGTTAACATTTACAGGAAAGGCTTGAGTCAGGCTGGTAAAGGGCAGGGGGGTATCCCCAAGGGTCCCCGGGATAGGTTCTCCCTTTCCAAGGTGACTTCATTGCTCTCCCACTCAAGGTGCTCCTGAAACTTCTTCAAATGGGAGGGAGGGACACAGATCTCTCCCCTAGGCTCCCGGTCCCAAGGCATCAGAGCAGTCTCTACTGTCTTCCACCCCTTTATCATCCCTGAAAGGCTCCCAGGGCCCACTATTCACTCTAGAGTCTTTATTCTCTACAGTCTCTTTTGCTATATTTTGGTCCGACGTGACTCGTTCCTCGTCAAACTTTTCCCATTGTTTTTCTGACTTTGAATTGGGGGCACCCATATCAGTGGCATGTTCCTCGCTCCGTGAAAAGCAGAGCTTAAGGGCTGAAATGGTCAGACACAACCCTAAGGGGGTCTCCTCACCATATCAAACCTCTCGCTGCCTAGCAAGAGTTTGCACTCGATCCCAAGTGTCACATGAGAACAGATTGGCTGAAGCAACCCAGGAGGCCAAACGTACAATGATACCCCAGACCTTAATGGCCTCAGTGTCAGAAATCTCAAGTCCTCTGCTTATGAATATGTATCTCAGCACCTTGAGTGCAGGCTCATCAGACTTGCCAATGTTATTTCCCATGCTTCCGAGAGAGGATAGAAAGAAAAGTCACTGAGGACAACCACCAAAAATCCTACCGGGAGTGGTGGCAGCCAGAAAGTTGGGCTTATGGTATGCTTTTGGAACTGTTTATGTGCCTGTGTCGTTGCACGGAAATTTTCTTGCTGGGGATGGGCACCCTAGAGGTTTCTAGCTCATTCCATGACCCCCTTATTCTGTCACGGGAGTCTTCAAGTGGCAGGCACCCTAATGGCCTCTAAGTGCCTGACCTGTGCCCACAGGGAAGATTCTAGGCTACTTCCTCAGTTAAGAATAGTTAAAGGGGAGTTTCACCTGGTCAGGCTCTAGTTACTGAGGCTTACCTGTTGCAGGGCCTTCAAAGTCCACCAGAGAGTGGCCCTAGCCAGGACTTATCAATTGCCTCCACAACCGTTCGCCTGTTCACTGAAACTACCAAAAAAGGAATTAAGGACAGTTCAGAAAAGAAGAGGAGAAAAAAATAAGTCAGAAGAGTTTTTTGCACTTCCCTCAATTTGGAGGGGGGCCCATCTAGAAGTCTGGCTTCCCTCAGGTGATACTCCTCTAAAGGGAGCTCCGGGATGTTTACCAGCCTAAGGTCCTTAGTCACTCCTTCTTTCAGAGCCACACGGTGACACGACCTCCATCCTTCCGCTTCGTGCCCCACGTTGGGCGCCAGTTTCTGTGGGGGGTGCTCCGCAGAAAGAGAGAGGAAGTGGAACTTCCCTCAGCAAAACCGAGGGGTCCCGAGGAGAGGTGAGCCTGCTGTCCGCCAACCCAGCTCCCCCTAGCTCCCCACCCTCCTCAAGAGAAATACAATCAGACGCGACAGGAGTTCTGTCTGAGCAGTCTGCTTTATTGCCGCAAACTCCCAGCTTATATAGGCAGGTAGGGGGGTTTTAGGAGGGACATTCCATAGTTGCATCTGTCACATTAGAGGTCAAATCGTCATGTGCCTTCATTATAACAGGAGTCTATGGAGATCAAGCGCTGTTTTTGTGCACGGAAATCAAGAGAGCCAATCAAAAAACTTTGGCAAACAACACAGACCATGCCCCCATCTCTTCTGCCAGGTGCTATCTTAGTTTCTGACCACAAAGCTAGTCCCTTTCTTTTTAAGATTTCCCATTTAGGGCCCCACACCATTCTCCTCCTGACCCTGATCCCTCCCAACATCAGAGTCTTCTTTTCCACTGGGTCAACTCTTTGCATGAA
>SJYC01105985.1:0-12156 GCA_006408675.1 Madoqua kirkii | reverse complement strand
GTACATGTTGGCAATTTGATCTCTGGTTCCTCTGTGTTTTCTAAAACCAGCTTGAACATCCAGAAGTTCAGAGTTCACGTATTGCTAAAGCCTGGCTTGGAGAATTTTGAGCATTACTTTACTAGTGTGTGAGATGAGTGCAATTGTGCGGTAGTTTGCACATTCTTTGGCATTTCTTTTCTTTGGGTTTGGGATGAAAACTGACCTTTTCCAATCCTGTCGCCACTGCCAAGGTTTCCAAATTCACTGGCAGATTGAGTGCAGCACTTTAACAGTATCATCTTTCAGGATTTGAATTAGTTCAACTGGAATTCCATCATCTCCTCTAGCTTTGTTAGTAGTGATGCTTTCTAAGGCTCACTTGAAGTCACATTCCAGTATGTCTCTTTTTTTATTGTGCTTCACTCTGTTGAGGTTCACAGATAATACATTTATACAAATTGAATGTTTGTAGCAACCCTACATACAGCAGGTCTATAGGTTCCACTTTTCTAGCAGTATTTCCTCATATATCTCTTGGTCACCTTCGATAACAGTCAATAGTTCAAAATTTTTTATTATTATTATATTTGTTATGGTGATCAGTAATCTTTTTATAACTGTAATTCTAATCAGTAATTCTAATTATTTTAAAATGTCATGAATCAAACCTGTAAGACAGTGAAATTAATAAATGTGTGTGACAATCTGTTCCTGCTGCTACTGCTGCTTTTAAGTCACTTCAGTTGTGTCCAGCTCTGTGCAACCCCATGAATGGCAGCTCACCAGGTTCCCCCGTCCCTGGGATTCTTCAGGTAAGAACACTGGAGTGGGTTGCCATTTTCTTCTCCAATGCATGAAAGTGAAAAGGGAAAGTGAAGTTGCTCAGTTGTGTCCAACTCTTAGCGACCCCATGGACTACAGCCCACCAAGCTCCTCCATCCATGGTATTTTTCAGGCAAGAGTACTGGAGTGGGGTGCCATTGCTTTCTCTGGACAATCTGCTCCACTGACCAGTAAATTCCCCATCTTTCTTTCTCCCCTAGACCTCCCTCTTCCTGAGATGCAGCAATATTGAAATTGACCTATTAATAATCCTCCAATGGCCTTTAAGTGAAAGGAAGACTCATACAGCTCTCACTTTGAATTGAAAAACCATAAAAGATTCACCTTAGTGTTAAGGGCATGTTGAAGGCTGAGACAGGCCAAAATCGAGGTATTTTGCATCCAACAGCTAGCCAAGTTGTGACTGCAAAGGAAACGTTCTCAAAGGAAAAATAAAAGAACTACTCCAGTGAACACTTGAATGATAAAAAAGCAAAGCAGCATTCTTGGTAATATGGAGAAAGTTTTAGTGACGTGGATGGATTAAACCAAATGCAATATTCCCCTTAACTCAAAGACAGTTCAAAGCCAGATCCTCTCTTCAGTTCTATGAAGGGAGATATAGCTGAGGAAATTGCAGATGAAAAATTTGAAGCTAGTAAGAGTTTGGTTCATGGGACTGAAAGAAAGTTATCTCCAAACATAACAGTACAAGGTGAAGCAATAAGCACTGAATAGAAGCCTCACCAAATTATTCAATCAAGCCAAGGTAATTAAAATGAATACACTAAGCAAAGTATTTCAATGTAGATAAAACTATTTTATATTAGAAAAATCTCTATCTATGACTTTCAGAGCTAGAGAGGATAAAGCAATACCTAGCTTCAAAGTTTCAAAAGAGAGCCTGACTGCTAATGAAGTTGTTGACTTTAATTTGAAAACACTGTTTATTTGTACTTGGTTGCTCAATTTTGTTCAACTCTCTGTGCATCCATGGACTATAGCCTTCCAGGCTCCTCTGTCCATGGGATCCTCCAGGCAAGAATACTGGAGTGAGTTGTGATGTTCTACTTCAGAGGATCTTCCCAAACTAAGGATCAAGCCCAGGTCTTCTCTTGCCTTGAAAGTAGACTCTTTACCAATAGCATCACTACTCATTTATTATCATTCCAAAAATCTTAGGGTCCTTGAGAATTATACTAAATCTACCTTTCCTGTGATCTATAAGTGGAATAAAAAAGCCTGGATAATAGTAAATCTATTGACAACATGGTTTATCACATATTTTAAGCTATCCATTGAAACCTACTGCTCAAGGAAAAAAAAAAATCTCTAAAATACTACTGTATCTTGACAGGATACCTGGTCATCAAAGAGCTCTGATAGAGATGTACAGGTGATTTTATTTTCATTCTTGCTAATTCAGCATCTATTCTACAGCCCATGGATTAAGGAGTAATTAGCCTTTCAAGTTTTATCATTTAAGAAATGAATTTCATAAGCCTATAAGTGGCATAGGTAGTGATTCTTCAGATAGATCCAGGCAAAGTAAATTGAAAACCTTATGGAGACAATTCAGCATTCTCAGTGTCATTAATAACATTCATGAGAAGATATTGCACTATCAACATTAACAGGGATTTGGAAGAAGCCAATTCCAACCCTCATGGATTATCTGGTGGAGGAAATAACTGTAGATAAGGAAGACAAAACAAACAAACACACACACACACACACACACACACACACACACACACAAATAATTACAAATGGAACCTGAACATATCACCAAATTTCTAAATACAAACTCATGACAAAATTTTAATGGATGAGGAGTTGCCTCTTATAAATGAGCAAGAAAAATGTGTGTTTTTCTTTTTCTTTTTCTTTTTTTTTAGACAGAATATACTCCTGGTGAAGACAGTGTGAAGATTTATTGAAATCACAACAAAAAGGATTTAAACTCTTACTCTTAGTAATGGTAAGTAGCAGGTTTTGAGAGCACTGACTGTAATTTTCAAGGAAAATGTTTCAAGGAAACCCATCTACCATGGATTATATGCTATCAAACAACACTGTGTGCTACAGAGAAATTCACAAAAGAACAAAGTCAATTAACGAGGCAGAATTTGTTGTTTTCTAATTTGAAGAAATTGTCACAACCACCCAGTCTTTAACAACCAACACTGATCAATCAACAAACAACAACATCAAGAAAATTAACTATATATAAAAATATAGGTATATAATTACAATGTAGATATCATTTATATCATATATATGTGTATATATACATATATGGTCATCTATGCATGCATACATGCTAAGTCACTTCCGTTGTGTCTTATTTTTTGTGACCCTTGGACTATAACTACCCAGGCTCCTCTGTCCATGAGATTTTCCAGGCAAGAATACTGAGTGGATTGCTCTTTCCTTCTACAGGGAATCTTCCCAACCCAGTGATCAAACTTGGGTCTCCCGCATGCAGGCAGATTCTTTACCATCTGAACCACCAGATAAACCCAATGGTAAAGAATCGGTCTGCAATGCTAGAGACCCATGTTTGATCCCTGGGTTGGGAAGATCCCCTGAAGAAAGGCATGAAAACACACTCCAGTACTCTTGCCTAGATAATCCCATGGACAGAGGAGCCTGGAAGACTACACTCAGTGAGGTCGCAGAGTCACACATGACTGAGCGGGTCACCAGAGAAACCCTCAATTTAGTTTAGTTCAGAGTAAAAGCCAGAATACTTATTGATCATTATAAGAAAGCAAGATATTTAGTAGTGCCTTTCCTATTTAATCAGAATTGGAGTCAAAGAAATGCCCAAACTAGCCCACATTCATAGACAGCCAGTCAAAATCAGATTTCATTAGGACTAAAGTGAGGAAGACATATGACCAAATTTTCCAGGCTCGGTAAAAATACCAGGGAGGAAAAAAGCCTGAGCCAGTGTGGAAGTGAGGGAGACACAAGTTCACAGGCAGTGCAGTGGAGTCAAACTGCTCAGATCCAAGCTTTGAGGAGGAGCACGGTTTGCTCTTCCATTAGCATCATATGTATATGTGTGAGCATGTATGTTCTCCAAAAGGAGAGATTGAAAGTTTATTCATCACCTGAATTTTAGGCAAATGGAAACAAACCTTTATAAAAGGTTTAAAGAAAACCTTTATTTGAAGACTTGATTCTGGAAAATATAAGGAATTTGTATTATACTGTTTTAAAAAAAATGACAAAGAAAAAATTGATGAAGTAGTGACTCCTGTAGAGTTAAAAATTGGAGCCCAGGAAGCATGACATTCTGATTTATAAGTTCAAATCAGTGTCATTTGCAGTCAGTGGCTCCCATATCCCATTCCTGGTCCCCTGGATATCATAGCTGAGAGAATTAAGGAAAATCTGGTGTCCTTGACTCAGAGCATTACAAGTGCTTGACTCTGTTTCACTGAAACCCAGGCAACTAAAGTGTTTGTGTGTGTGTGTGTGTGTGTGTGTGTGTGTGTGTTTAATGAAATACGTAACTGAAGATACTGCTTCAGTTATTACCTTTGTTCCCATAACATTTGCAGCTGATGCTTAGGCTTTGACTTAGAATAAGCCAAAACATTTCATTCAAAATAAAATTGCTCAGATGTGTAATCATACAAGTAGAAAGAACATAAAGAAGCTTATAGTAGCAAATGGATAGACCTCCTTGAGGCCAGCCAAGATTGGCGAATGCAAATGGAGAAAAGCCAAGAACTGATGAGCAAGAGATTGAGCATATGACCCCTAAACCTGTGCTCCAGGAAAGAAACAATTGTCTTCGATTGCAATTGTTCAGTTATTCACTAGTTCAGTTCAAAGGGGAATTTTTTTTTCTTTGTCTTGGGGCCCAAATACATTTCTGTTGAGATTTTTTAGCAGGTGCCTATAGTCTGGGCTTTTCTGGGGACTCCATGGTACAGAATCCACCTGCCAGTGCAGGAGACCCCAGACTTTAGTCCCTGGGTCAAGAAGATGCCCTGGAGAAAGTAATAGGAGCCCACTCCAGTATTTTGTCTGGAAAATCCCATGGACGGAAGGAGCCTGACAGGCTATGGTCCATTGGGTTGCAAAAGAGTCAGATGTGGCTTAGTAACTAAAACAACCATGACAGACTTTAGGTTTCTCAGCTTCATGGGATGAATCTCCCCAGCACCCTACATGGCATGCTGTAATCTATAAAACGTTTTTCTTCTTCTCAGAAGGGAGCTGGGAGATTTAGCAAAGGACTTCTGGAAATGTACAAATAATAAGACACCATTAAGACTCTGCTGAAAGTCACAGCATTGTGCAGTTTGTCATCTTGCCCATGATTATATCACTCAGCTTTAAAATGTGCTTATTATGAAGGTTACTCTTGGATCAAAACATCCAAGTGAAATGCTTCAGTTTGTCAAAAGAATGAAGCTGTTAAACCACCTGATCCCTCTCTCTAGACCTTAATTTAGGAAATGAAAGAGCACATCTTTACATGGGGGAAAAAAAAAAGATTGTGGAGCATGCAGAAAAGCAAAGAACTCTTGGAAAAAAAATAAGTGGCTAATACTATAAACAGATAATTTTTTATAGTAAATAAAGGAAAAAAAACAAACAAACTAGGCTTCCCATGTGGTGCTAGTGTTAAAGAGTCTACTTGACAATGCTCAAGATATAAGAGACATGTGTTCGATCCCAGGCTTGGGAAGATGCCCTAGAGGAGGCCATGGCAACCCACTCCAGTATTCTTTCCTGGATAATCCAAAGGACAGAGGAGCCTGGTGGACTACAATCCATAGGGTCTTAAAGAGTTGGACCCAAATGAAACAAACTAGTATACATGCACCATAAGTAGATTATTTTCTTCATAATATATTAAAATAAACAAACAAAGCTCTAATGCAGGGATTAATACTAGGGAAATTACTGCATGCTGCAATATTTCTGGGCATTCTCTTTGAATAAAGTTGATCCATATAAGTATCTTTAAAAGAAAACTTAAAAATACCAAATTCTCTTGCTCATCTCTGAGCAACAGAATAGAGAACTGAAGAGATATAGAGCAGGGATAAAAAGAAAAGAAAAGCCAGCAGTCCACTGTGTGTTTCTAGGGCAGAAGAAGTGAATATTTCAACAGGGCAAGTGTATAACCCAGAAGTGAGTAGAACTTGAGCTGTTGCTATTTTTCCCAGAGGACTGTGGGCAAATCATGAACACAAACAACATGAACTGTGGATGCCTAAGGGCAGAAGTTCAAGGCATTCTTATAAAAGGACTCAGTCAAAATAGGTCTACATAGATAGAATTTCTCCAGGTACTCCAAAGAACTTAAATGTTAATCTTGGATTACACAACACAAAGGACATGCATGGACAATTAATGTCAACCAGAGTGTCAAAAATAGCAAAGTAAAATAAAGCAGGTGTCAGTGGGTAAAAAGATGCCCCCCCCCCCAGCTCTCTTCAGTCTCCTCAGTAAGTTTGAAAAAATCTAGCCTTAAAAAGGAAAAGTTCAAAAAGTGATTTAAAGTTAAACATAAACTTCCTTTTTTATTTGCACCATTTCAAGTCTCAGAAATAAAAATAAGAATTGGGCTGTGTCTTTGTAGGAAAATAATTAATATTTTTAATTAGAAAAATATTATTTCTTTAAAACTTCTAAGTGATCAGATAATTTTGATATCTGCTCAAGATACACTTCACAGATAAATGTGGAGACTTGACAGGGCCTAATTACATTCAGTAGATTAAAAAACATGTCATTTATACCCACTTTGATGTACTAGCTAAGGAAAAGTTCAAAAAGTGATTTAAAGTTAAACATAAACTTCCTTTTTTATTTGCACCATTTCAAGTCTCAGAAATAAAAATAAGAATTGGGCTGTGTCTTTGTAGGAAAATAATTAATATTTTTAATTAGAAAAATATTATTTCTTTAAAACTTCTAAGTGATCAGATAATTTTGATATCTGCTCAAGATACACTTCACAGATAAATGTGGAGACTTGACAGGGCCTAATTACATTCAGTAGATTAAAAAACATGTCATTTATACCCACTTTGATGTACTAGCTACCATATTTAGAACATTTTTCAATACTTACATTAATTTTTAATAGAGCTGTATGACTTTTGTTGTTCAGTTACTATATCATGACTAACTCCGCAACCCCATGGACTGTACCATACCAGCCTCCTTTGTCCTCCACTGTATCCAGGAGTTTGCTCAGATTCATGTCCATTTAGTCAGTGATGCTGTCTAACCATTTAGTCAGTGATGCTGTCTAACCATCTCATCCTCTTTTGCCCTTTTCTAATTTTACTTTCATTGCTACAAACAAAGCTAGTGGAGGTGATGAATTCCAGCTGTTTCAAATCCGAAAGATGATGCTGTGAAAGTGCTTCATTCAATATGCCAGCAAATTTAGAAAACTCAGCAGTGGCCACAGGACTGGAAAAGGTCAGTTTTCATTCCAAATGAGATGGCTGGATGGCATCACCAACTCGATGGACATGAGTTTGAATGAACTCTGGGATTTGGTGATGGACAGGGAGGCCTAGTATGCTGCAATTCATGGGGTCGCAAAGAGTCAGACACAACTGGGAGACTGAACTGAACTGAACAGAACTGAATTTTACATTCAGTCTTTCGCACCATCAGGGTCATTCCAGCAATTTGGCTCTTCATATCAGGTGGCCAAAGTATTTGAGTTTCAGCTTGAGGATCAGTCCTTCCAGTGAGTATTCAAGACTGACTTTTAGTATTGACTGGTTTGATCTCCTTGCAGTCCGTGGAAAAGACAAGAATCTTCTCCAGCACCATTAATTGAAGGTGTCAATTCTTTGTCACTGAGCCTTCTTTAAAGTCTGACTTTCACATCTGTACATAACTACTGGAAAAACCATAGTTTTGACTAAAAGGGCCTTAGATGGCAAAGTGCTATCTCTACTTTTTAATACACTGTCTAGGTTTGTCATAGGCTTGCTTCCAAGGGGAAAGTGTTTTTTAATTTCATGGCTTCAGTTACCATCTAGTGATTCTGAGTCTAAGAAAGTAAAATATGTCACTGTTTCCACTTTTACCCAATCTATTTGTCATGAAGTGATGGCACCAGATACTGTGATCTTAGTTTTTTGAATGTTGAGCTTTAGGCTAAGCTTTCTCACTCTCCTCTTTCACCTTCATCAAGAGGCTCAAAGTTCCTGTTCATTTCTGCCATTATTGTAGTTCAGTTTAGTTCAGTTACTCAGTCATCTCCAACTCTTTGCAGCCCCATGGACTGCAGCATGCCAGGCCTCCTTGTCCATCACCAACCCCCTGAGTTTACTCAAACTCATGTCCATTGAGTCTGTGATGCTATCCAACCATCTCACATCTCATTCTCTGTTGTCCCCTTCTCCTCCCACCTTCATTCTTTCCCAGAATCAGGGTCTTTTCAAATAAGTCAATTATTTACATGAGGTGGCCAAGATATTGGAATTTCAGCTTTATTATAGTTTCCTTATAGTGTTATCATCTACATATGTGAGACTATTGATATATCTCCCAGCAATCTTGACACCAGCTTGTGATTTATCCAGCCTGGCATTCCACATGATGTACTCCACATAAAAATTAAACAAGAAGAGTGACAAAATATATCCTTGTTGTAGTCCTTTCCCAATTTTGAACTAGTCTTTTGTTACATGTCTGGTTCTAACCATTGCTTCTTGATCTGTATTCAGGTTTCTCTGGAGGCATAAAGTGGTCTGATATTCCCATCCCTTTAAGAATTTTCCAGTTTGCTGTGATCCACACAGTCAAAGGCTTTGGCATAGTAAGGGAAGCAGAAGCAGATTTTTTTTTTCTGGAATTCTGTTGCTTTTTCTATGATCCACCAGATGTTGGCAATTTAATCTCTGGTTGCTCTTGTGGCTCAGTTGGCAAAGAATCCACCCACAATGCAGCAGACATGGGTTTGATCCCTGTGTTGGGAAGATCCTCTGGAGAAGGGAAAGGCTACACACTCCAGTATTCTGGCTTGAAGAATAGTCCATGGGGTTGCAAAGAGTCAGACAAGAAGGAGCAGCTTTCACTTTCACTTTCCTCTGGCTTCCTGGTAGCTCAGAGGTTAAAGCATCTGCCTGCATCTGCCTGCAGTGTGGGAGACCTGGGTTTGATTCTTGGGTCTGGAAGATCCCCTGGAGAAGGAAATGGCAACTCACTCCAGTATTCTTGACTGGAGAATCCAATGGGCTGAGGAGCCTGGTGGGCTGCAGTACACCGGGTCGCGAAGAGTCAGACACGACTGAGTGACTTCACTTTTTCACTTTTCTGTCTTTTCTCAATCCAGCTTGTACATGGGGAAGTTCTTTGTGTACATGCTGTTGAAGCCTACCTTAAAGTAGTTTGAGCATTACCTAGCTAGCATGTGAAATGAGGACAATCATATGGCAGTTTGAATATTCTTTAGCATTGCCCTTCTTTAGGATTTGAATGAAAACTGACCTTTTCCAGCGTTATGCCACTGCTGAGTTTTCCAAATTTGCTGGCAAAGTGTAGCACTTTAATAGCATCATCTTTTAGGAATGAAATAGTTCAGCTGGAAATTGATCACCCCTGTTAAAAGTGATAAAGAGATACTTTGATAGTCTGAACAGAGGGATAACTGCTTCTGACCCAAAGAGAGGAGGCCATGTTGCATACTTCAGGCAATGCAAGTTTAGATCCTTTCAGATCTTCAGAATATAGATATCTATCCTGGTTAACTTCATATAACTTCCTGGTTATAGCCGAAGTCCTGAACACTTGAATGGCTTGTGTAAAAACATGGAAACTTTGAGGCTTCTCTAAGCAGGCTGAATAAGTTACAGGAAAAAAAAAAGATGGAAATTTCAAATGATGTGTGCAAACTTACTGTGCAACAAGTGTACTATGTGGAGGATTGCTAGAAATTTAACAGACTCTTTGAATGGTGCTAAGATTCTTTTTTTAACCTATTTCAAATAATTTAGTACTACAGTAGTTATTTAAGAGGCTTCCCTGATAGCTCAAAGGATAAAGAATCACCTGCAATGCAGGAAACCTGGGTTCAGTCCCTGGGTTAAGAAGATCCTCTGTAGAAGGGAACAGCTACTCACTCCAATATTCTTGTCTGGAGAATTCCATAGACAGAGGAACATGACAGGCTAGTCCATTAGGTCACAAAGAGTAGACATAACTGAGTGACTAGAACTCATTCATTCATTCATATATTTAATATATAAACATTTTTGTTCTTGATAATGAAACATGTCTTTCAGAAGTTTCAGCTATGTACAGCTATTTATGATTCAGTAAATTAGTTAGTTCCTTTCTCTCTTGCATGATGATTCTGTCCTCAGAAGTTCTACAAATATCAGCCAGAGGTGGTCGAAGGCAAAATTCACATCTTACATTCTCAGAGAAATTCACTGTGAAATCCTGACTTGATTCCTACTTGGTGATTTCTACTGGACCAATTTTCACTTGAAATTCTAGTCTTGAGCTCTGAGAAGTTCGGTCCTTGTTGATTCTCCTGGGTTCCCTGGAACCCCTTTAGTCTTGTTGAGTCAATAGTTCTTCTTAAGCAGAGAAAATAAAGCCCCAGGCCAAAATAAGATAGAAAAAGCAAAGGGGGAAAGCAGACAAACAAACAAAACAAAAAACCTGGCACATCTTTCTCTCTTGTGATTTTATTACTTCATGCACTAAAGGGCACATACTCAGTTCTCGTGAAATGAGAAAACTTTGAGGCCAATTTGTTTTTTTCTTTCTCTCTTTTAATCTTATTTCCATTATAGTTTTTCTATTTTAGTAATAGCAAGGGGATTATTTGCAATAAGAATTAATAAAATAAATGTCCTAAGTAATTATAATCTAGGCAATATATTTCACTCAAAATGTGATATATTTTAGAATTATTATATGTTTTCTCATGTACAGTTATGATATAATAGACTCTTGAAGGAAGATTATGGGGGTCTCTTGGTTTAACCTAATGGCAATATAGTTTGCCAAAAGACAATGGCTTTCCATCACTAGTACAATGGATACTATTTGGTAATAGATCAAGTATGAGATATGAAAGAAAAATAAAGTTTAATTCCCTCTTAAGTAGTTGGTTTCTTAAGGATGAAGAGATTAAGTTGTTTGTGCTAGGACTGAATTAGATACACAAATACATTTGAAAAATAGGCAGTCACTCAGAAAAGCATTAAGAGAGAAACACAGTTACCAAATTATGGTATAGAGGTGACATTCAAAATCAGATTCAAAAAAGATGTAAGAGTTTGCCTAAGGAGAGAGAAGAAACAGAAATTCATAGATGCTAAGGACTTGGATTGAATAACTGAATTCAGGATCTGTAGGTTAAATACATTTGAAAAATAGGCAGTCACTCAGAAAAGCATTAAGAGAGAAACACAGTTACCAAATTATGGTATAGAGGTGACATTCAAAATCAGATTCAAAAAAGATGTAAGAGTTTGCCTAAGGAGAGAGAAGAAACAGAAATTCATAGATGCTAAGGACTTGGATTGAATAACTGAATTCAGGATCTGTAGGTTCTCACTGCTAATATATATAGTCTTTTTAATATTATTCAAGTCTGGAGAGTTTTCAGGTCAGATTGTCTTTTAAAAAAATCAGAACTGAATTCTTCTTATTTTAGGGATTTTATTTTTTACTATTGCTATAATTAAGAAGAATGATTAGGTTTATTTTACATTATAACAATCAACATTTATTTCATCTTTACTTAGTTTTCAGTTTATAGTTACCAGGAAAGAGTTTACATACTTTGATACTTTTTTACTTCTACACTATGTAATTGTGAAGAAAAGATACTACTTTGTATATATGTGATGTTAGATTTTTAGATATTTAAGTGAAAAATGAAAGTCACTCAGTCATGTCTCACTCTTTGGGACCACATGGACTATATAGTTCATGGCATTCTCCAGGCCAGAATACTGGAGTGAGTGGGTAGCTTTTCCCTTCTGCAGGGAGGAGGATTCTTTACCAGCTAAGCCACAAGGGAAGCCCAAGAATAATGGAATTGGTAGCTTATCATTTCTCCAGCTGATCTCTCTGACCCAGGAACCAAACCGGGGTCTCCTGCATTGAAGGCAGATTCTTTAACCAACCAAATTACGAGGGAACTCTAGATATTTAATGTGCATTTCAGTTCAGTTCAGTTCAATCGCTCAGTCTTGTCTGACTCTTTGCGACCCCATAAATCACAGCATGCCAGGCCTCCCTGTTCATTGCCTTCTCTCGGAGTTCACTCAGACTCACATCCATCGAGTCAGTGATGCTATCCAGCCATCTCATCCTCGGTCGTCCCCTTCT
>SJYC01105973.1:0-16776 GCA_006408675.1 Madoqua kirkii | reverse complement strand
ATTGTTTAAAATTGCATTTTATGAAACACTGTATTAAAGAAGATTTTAATGGTTATTCCAATCCATATTCCTAATCAATAATAAAGTGATATAAAATTATGCTCCCAGTTTTTGACAAGTACGTTATGCTAAAGTTTCTTTTTAAAAATTCAAAAAATTATTCAGGATGACAGTTCAAAATTTTTTAATTCTAAATATGTGTGGCTTTAACTGAATCCTAGATAAACTGGAGCATGAAGTAGAAACTATTAGACTGAGAATTAGTTAAACTTTATTTAACATATATCTAATTTGCAGGAGTCACTGCAATTTTCAGTCTCCAAAATATTATATTATCTGTTTGAATTATTACTTGTGATGCAAGTTATTTACTAAACAATGAAATCACTTCTGTTGAAAAAATTTTACTGAATGTGACCAGCTTTGTACTTCCCTGTTGGTTCAGACAGTAAAGAATCTGCCTGCAATGCAAGAGACTTGGGTTCAGTCCCTGAGTTGGGAAGATACCCTGGAGAAAAGCATGGCAACCCACTCCAGTATTCTTGCCTGGAGAATCCCCATGGACAGAGGAGCCTGATGGGCTATAGTCCATGGGGTCACAAAGAATCAGACATGGCTGAGCAACTAAGCACATGATCAGCTTCAGTTTTTTATCTGTAAAAAGAAAGAAAGTGTTGTTGAAACTATTTCCCACTGATCATCAGAATCAATGACCATGATAGGTTTATTAACCCTTTTAATTCACTGTTATGGCAGAGTATGAAGAAAAAAACATAAAGCTGAACAAGACTAGTCAGTTTCAAGTTCAGAGGAAATACTGTTTGAAAGTGGAAGTATTGGTCCTTTAGGAACTAAGGACTTCAAAGGGCAGTCCATGTTTTGAAGCATGTTGCGAAAGTATAAGAGTGTCATGATGAAAAAAAAATTCATACATTTATTCACTGGCTCAATTTTTTTAGTTTAATGAAAATGAGCACCACATAATAGCCACTAGATCATGGAGAAAGCCATTTCTTCCTGTATAGCTGTCCCATCAAGCAATGCATTCAATTCTAGCTGGTGTCATATTTGAGTATTTAGTTGATTTGTCCTTTCTTCTATAAAGCCAGTTACTAAGTGTTCACTTAGTGACTAAGTGACTAAGTGTCACTAAGTGAACAATTTCCAGTTCCCTAAGAAGCCAGCGAAACCTTTAGTGCCAGTGTAAATACATATTATATTGCTGTTCTTCTAAGCATAGGAACTGCTTGACCTCTGTTCACTAGGAGAATTTAGGACCATCCATTAAAAGGATTTTTCAGAATTATTTTTCCTAAATGTACCCAATGTAAACTCATTTTAAATAAAAATTTGAAGAAAATATTGATGGAGAGTTCTAACAAAACGTCATCCACTGGAGAAGGGAATGGCAAATCACTTCAGTATTCTTGCCTTGAGAATCCCATGAAGAGTATGAAAAGGCAAAAAGATAGGACACTGAAAGATGAACTCCCCAAGTCGGTAGGTGCCCAATATGCTACTGGAGATCAGTGGAGAAATAACTCCAGAAAGACTGAAGAGAAGAAGCTAAAGCAAAAATAATGCCCAGTGTGGATGGGACTGGTGATGGAAGCAAGGTCCAATTCTGTAAAGAACAATACTGCACAGGAACCTGGAATGTTAGGTCCATGAATCAAGGTAAATTGGAAGTGGTCAAACAAGAGATGGCAACAGTGAATGTCAACATTGCAGGAATCAATGCACTAAAATGGACTGGAATAGACAAATATAATTCAGATGACCTTTGTCTACTACTGTGGGTAAGAATCCCTTAGAAGAAATGGAGTAGCCCTCATAGTCAACAAAAGAGTCCAAAATGTAGTCCTTGGGTGCAAACTCAAAAACAATAGAATGATCTCTGTTCCTTTTCAAGGCAAAATAGACAACATAATGGTGAACTATGTTCAGAAAGATAGGTAAAATATATACATATATACATATATATACATATATGTACAATCTAAGGTAAAGATAAATGATACAATTAATGAAATTGTGTTCAATTTCATTGATTAAAAGAGGAACTTTTTTATGAAAAAGATGCATTTATTGCTCAATACCTGAATAAGCAATTCATAAGTTGGTATAGGAAGAGAAGAAAATCTATGTCATCATAAAACACTGCTTATATCTCTTTAATTTCCATGACAAAAACCGAAACCTATTAAAATTTGTGTATTATTTGTTAAATCATATTTTTAAAATACAACTAGATATGATGTTTTCAAGTACCAGATTGGAGTTGCTTAAATATAAACTGATGATTCTCAATGCAAAGGGAATTAATGTTTCCAAAAAATTATTTTAAATCATATCTGAACATAAATATCTGTGAAAATATGATGCATCAGTTCAGTTCAGTCACTCAATCATGTCCGATTCTTTGTAACCCCATGAATCCCCACACACCAGGCCTCCCTGTCCATCATCAACTCCTGGAGTTCAATCAAACTCACATCCATCGAGTCAATGATGCCATCCAGTCATCTCATTCTCTGTAGTCCACTTATCCTCCTGCCCCCAGTACCTCTCAGCATCAGAGTCTTTTCCAATGAGTCAACTCTTCCCATGTGGTGGCCAATACTGGAGTTTCAGCTTTTGCATCATTCCTTCCAAAGAAGTCCCAGTGCTGATCTCCTTCAGAATGGACTGGTTGGATCTCCTTTCAGTCCAAGGGACTCTCAAGAGTCTTCTCCAATACCACAGTTTAAAAGCATCAATTCTTCGGTGCTCAGACTTCTTCACAGTTCAACTCTCAAATCCATACATGAGTACTGGAAAAACCATAGACTTGACTAGACATAAATATATATATTTACTGCAAGTCTGTTTGCAATTTCAAATTATTCAGAAAGGGCCAAAGTGACTATCAAGGAGAGATCTAAACAAACTAATGGTATAGATATGATTAGGACATCTACATCCTGCCTGCTTCTACGAAGTGAAGTAAAGTTACTCAGTCACGTCCGACTCTTTGCAACCCCATGGACTGTAGCCTACCAGGCCTTTCAGTCCGTGAGATTTTCCAGGCAAGAGTACTGGAGTGGGTTGCCATTGCCTTCTGCAGGGGATCTTCCCGACCCAGGGATCGAACCTAGGTCTCCCACATTGTAGGCAGATGCTTTACCCTCTGAGCTACTTTATTGAAACACACCACATCAATTTACTTACCTACTGTCTATGACTGTTTTCACAATACAATGATGTTGTTGAGTAGTCATAACAAGGACCATTTAAACCAAAAATTTTAAAACATTTAATAGCTGATCATTTATATAAAAGTCTGTAGACCATGGCTATAGATTCATATCTGAGACTACTATGCAGCACTTCTAGTTAATAAATTAACCATCTTGAAATGCATTATTCTCTATGACATATTGTGAAAAAGGAAAAATGAAAAATATGCACACATGAAAGTATATATTTTCATATCACATACATATGTATAATACATAAATGTATACATCTGTTGTCTTTAAATTTTATATATAAAAGCATCTCAACTGCATAAGAAAAAGCTTAACTAAATGGATTTAATCATAAAATAATGAAATCATTGATAACTAAGATATATTTTGTATTAGAATGTGTAAATTTCTATATTCTTCACTTTTTATTTATGTTTTTCTCATTTTAGTAAAGATAAATCCTGGGCACAGTCAGCTTATTTTTCTATTGTATTATGAATAAGATTCATAGCCCATGATATAAGGTTCTGTAATGCTTACATTGTTACTTGAGAAATTTAAGAAGTATGATTTTCAGTTACTCACAATATTGCTATAAATACGTATCTCCCAATAAAGCAAAAAAGCAAGATTTTGTGTACTATATGGCCAGATACTCAACAGACATGAATTTGAGCAAACTCCAGGAGACAGTGGAGGACAGAGCACCCTGGTGAGCTGCAATCCATGGGGTTGCAAAGAATGCGACACAAATTAGTGACTGAAAAGAAGTGACTAAGTGACTGAACAGAACACAGATTAGTAACAGGAGCAGAAGATATTAAGAGACGGCAAGAATACACAGAAGAACTGTACAAAAACGATCTTCGGGACCCAAATAATCACAGTGGTGTGATCATTCACCTAATCTCAGACATCCTGGAATATGAAGTCAAGTGGCCTTAAGAAGCATCACTATGAACAAAGCTAGTGGAGGTGATGGAATTCCAGTTGAGCCATTTCAAATTCTAAAAGATGATGCTGTGAAAATTCTGCACTCAGTATGCCAGCAAATTTGAAAAACTCAAGAGTGGCTACAGGACTGGAAAAGATCAGTTTTCATTCCAATCCCAAAGAAAGGCAACACCAAGGAATGCTCAAACTATCATATAATTGCACTCATCTCACATGCCAGAAAAGTAATGCTAAAAATTATCCAAGCCAGACTTCAGCAATATGTGAACCATGAACTTCCAGATGTTCCAGCTCATTTTAGAAAAAGCAGAGGAGCCAGAGATCATATTGGCAACATGTACTGAATCATCAAACAAGCAAGATAATTCTAGAAAACATCTACTTCTGCTTTATTGACTATGCCAAAACCTTGGACTGCGTGGATCACAACAAACTGTGGGAAATTCTTCAAGAGTTGGGAATACCAGACCACCTAACCTGTCTCTTGAAAAAATCTGTACGCAACATCAGGAAGCAACAGTTAGAACTGGACATGGAACAACAGACCAGTTTCAAATAGGAAAAGGAGTACATCAGGGCAGGCTGTTTACTTAACTTATATGCAGAGTACATCATGAGAAATGCTCGGCTGGATGAAGCACAAGCTAGAATCCAGATTGCTGGGAGAAATGTCAATAACCTCAGATTATAGATAGCACGACCCTTAAGGCAGAAAATGAAGAATAACTGAAAAGCCTCTGGATGAAAGTGAAAGAAGAGAGTGAAAATGTTGGCTTAAAGCTCAACATTCAAAAACTAAGATCACGACATCCGGTCCCATCACTTCATGGGAAATAGATGAAGAGACAATGAAAACATTGAGAGATTTTATATTCTTGGGCTCCAAAGTCACTGCAGATGGTGACTGCAGCCATGAAATTAAAAGTGAAAGTGAAGAAGAACTAAAGAGCCTCTTGATGAAATTGAAAGAGGAGACTGAAATGTTGGCTTAAAGCTCAACATTCAGAAAACTAAGATCATGGCATCCGGTTCCATCACTTCACTGCATAGATGGATGGGGAAACAGAGGAAACAGTGACAGATTTTATTTTCTAGGCTCCAAAATCACTGCAGACGGTGACTGGAGCCATGAAATTAAAAGACACTTGCTCTTTGGAAGAAAAGTTTTGACCAACCAAGACAGTGTATTAAAACACAGAGACATTACTTTGCCAGCAATGGCCCATCTAGTCAAAGCTATGGTTTTTCCAATAGTCATGTATGGATGAAAGAGTTGGACTATAATGAAAGTTGAGCACTGAAGAGTAATTAATGCTTTTGAACTTGAGAGTACCTTTGACTGCAAGGAGATCCAATTAGTCCATCCTAAAGGAAATCAGTCCTGAAAATACATTGGAAGGACTGATGTTGAAGCTAACACTCCAATACTTTGGCCACCTGATGTGAAGAGCTGACTCATTTGAAAAGACCCTGGTGCTAGGAAAGACTGAGGGTGGGAAAAGGGGAAAGCTGAAGATGAGATGGTTGGATGGCATCACAAATTTAATGGACATGAGTTTTCATAAACTCCTGGAGCTGGTGATTGAGATGGAGGCCTGGCATTTTGCAGTCCATGCAGTTGTAAAGGGTCAGACATGACTGAGCAACTGAACTGAACTGAACTATTGGCTAAACAACAACAGCATGGTCTCTTTATTCATTTTAAAGAGATGCTGACCTGTCTCTTAAGAAACCTGTATGAAGGTCAGGAAGCAACAGGTAGAACTGGACATAGAACAACAGACTGGTTCCAAATAGGAAAAGGAGTAGGTTAGGACATGTTGCTTACTTAACTTATATGCAGAGTACATCATGAGAAATGCTGGGCCGGGGGAAGCACAAAGTGGACTCAAGACTGCGGGGAGAAATATCAATAACCTCAGATACGCAGATGACACCACCTTTATGGCAGAAAGTGAAGAAGAACTAAAGAGCCTCTTGATGAAAATGAAAGAGGAGAGTGAAGAAGTTGGCTTAAAGCTCAACATTCAAAAACTAAGATCATGGCATCTGGTCCCATTATTTCATGCCAAATAGATGGGGAACTGTGGCTTACTTTATTTTGGGGGGCTCCAAAATCACTGCAGATGGTGACTGCAGCCATGAAATTAAAAGGTGCTTATTGCTTGGAAGGAAAGTTATGACCAACCTAGACAGCATATTAAAAAGCAGAGATACTTGTCAGCAAAGGTCCATCTAGTCAAGACTATAATGTGTCCAGTAGTCATGTATGAATAGGAGAGTTGGACTATAAAGAAAGTTGAATGCCAAAGAATTGATGCTTTCGAACTGTGGTATTGGAGAAGACTCTTTAGAGTCCCTCAGACTGCAAGGAGATCCAACCAATCCATCCTAAAGGAGTCCTGGGTGTTCATTGGAAGGACTGATACTGAAGCTGAAACTCCAATATTTTGACAGCCTGATGCAAAGAACTGACCCATTTGAAAAGACCCTGATGCTTGGAAAGACTGAAAGCAAGGGGAGAAGGGGACGACAGAGGATGAGATGGTTAGATGGCATCACTGGCTCAATGGACATGGGTTTGGGTAGACTGCAGCAGTTGGTGATGGACAGGGAGGCCTGGTGTACTGCACTTCATGAGATCACAAAGAGTAGGACACAACTGAGCAACTGAACTAAACTGACACAAGAATGTCCAGAGATTTTGTATTGAATATCAAGTTCACAATTCCCTAGAAAAATACAAATATTTTACCAAAAAATGGAAACTCCTGTTTATATACTAATGAAAATTACTACTTAAAAATTAATTAAAAGCTTTTCTCCTTGACTTTTTCTTGCCCCTTTATCCGAGTTTTCATTATTTCTCTAAATTTATCTCTACCTCATTTATTTTCTTAGATTATTTTCACTGACAAAAGGAGAAGAATAATTAAATATATCTGTATATATGTATCTGTGTATAATATGAATGTCAGCATAAGCTAATTTTAGAAAGTTTTTATAACTTTGACATGTAAATTTATTAAAAAAATAAATTATATAATTGTGAGGGGCTTCCAAGGTGATGCTAGGGATAAAGAAAATACCTGCATGCTAATGCAGGAGATCGAAGAGATGCAGGTTCAATCCCTGGATCAGGAAGCTCTCCTGGAGGAGGGCTTGGCAACCCGTTCCAGTATGCTTTTCTGGAGAATCCCATGGACAGAGAAGCCTGGAGGGCTACAGTCCATAGAATCACAAAGAGTCAGACATGACTGAGTGACTGCACAATACCTCCCAAACACAGTATTTGGATGAAGCTATGGATAATTGAATACAGTGACTATAACACTCTTTGAAGGCTGGATCAGAAGTACAAGTAAACACTGTAAATTTGCTTTTAAGACCTCAGCAGTGAGCTTGCTTTCTAGATCTAAGAAGCAACTGCAATCACTGTAGGATCACTATGGCCACTGCTACCACGAACAAGATGCTTTCTGTCTTATTTATGCCATCTAAAACATATATAACTTCCTGTAATTAGTATAGCTTTGCTTAGCTACAATAAATTCCAGGAAAGTTTGTTTTAGCTGTCTCCTGGTAGGACAGGATGAGAGAGCTGATCAAAACATCCATTGATAGATCGGTAGCTAATAAGATTTAACCCATTTTATCTTTTATTAGAAATGTCCCAGAATGTATCAGTGCCATACAGTTTCCCTATATTATCTCAATGGCAAATCTTCATTAATTAAATCATTCAAGATTGTTTCTGAGGTGTTTTTGAAAATGAGGACTAGAATGTTATTTATCTGCTTCTAAGTGTTATAATAAGCTTAGAGCTAACTAAACAAAACAAAAATCAGAATATCAGTTATGAAGATTTATCTCTTTATATATTCCTTAACAATAGTAATTTTGCTTTGTGATCAACTAGAGATGGTGTACACTTCCTTTAATTTAGCTTCTTCAGCACCATGGTCAAATTATGAACAATGTTTTACTTTTCAAATTTTTACTTTTTCAAAATAATCCTCTATGTTCCAAAGTTACTTAGACTGAATATAACAGAATTACTCCATGTGACTAAAAACTAAAATGATTTTCTTTTAACCTCATTGCATTTTTAGGATTTTGTGGGAGTCACTGATGTTAATACAAGGTTTTACTCTATGTCTACTTAGCTTGAAAGAAAAAGATTTGTAGTAATGTTATCAATAGAACATATAGTTTGTATAATGTTGAAATAGTAATTTGGCTGTACCATAATTAATATTTCTTTCCTCCAAAAAATTACACGTATGCAACAGATTTAAATATATACACATATGTGTGTACGTGTGTATGTAATGAATATGTGCAGTTGTTTTTCCCTTGTGACAGAGAAAACTGGAGTTAAACAATATGCATCTAAAATAAAACTAATAAGAATTTCCCTGAAACTTATTTTTCTTTCCTCAGAACAAAAATTGTTGTTAAGTAGCTAAGTTGTGCTCCACTCTTTCCAACACCATGGACTGCAGCATGCCCGGCTTCCCTGTCCTTCACTGTCTCTTCCTCTATCACTGTGTTTTCCTCCTGCCCTCAAACTTCCCCAGCATCAACTTCTTTTCCATGAGTTGGACCTTTGCATCAAGTGGCCGAAGTATTGGAGCTTCAGCATCAGTCCTTCCAGTGAATATTCAGGATTGATTTCCTTTAGGATGGACTGGTTGGATCTCCTTGCAGTCCAAGGGACTTTCAGGAGTCTTATCCAAAACCACACTTCAAAAGCATCATTCTTAGGTGCCCCGCCTTATTTATGGTATAATTCTCACATTCATATTTGACTACTGGAAAAACCATGGCTTTGACTGTAAGGACCTATGTCAGTAAAATGATGTCTCTGCTTTTTAATATGGTGTCTAAATTTGCCAAAGCTTTTCTTCCAAGGATCACACATCTTTTAATTTCATGGTACAGTCACCATCCACACTAATTTTGGAGCCCAAGAAAATGAAATCTGCCTCTGTTTCTACTTTTTCCCCTTCTATTTGCCATAAAGTCATGGGACCAGATGCCATGATCTTAGGTTTTTTTTGAATCTTGAAGTTTTTAATTAATTAATTTTATTTTATTTCATTTTTTTAAAAACTGGAAGTAAATTTTAATGATTGAGAAAATGCTTGGAAGAAATTTCCATATCTGAGACAGGAATAGGTTTTTACTTTTTCAATGATCTCAGGAATTTCCCAGACACAAAGTCTCCATCATTCAAACAAATGTATGTACAAATGAAGGAGAAGAACAAAATTCCTGAGAGACGTTCTCCGCTCAGATTATCTTACTTCCTTTACAGTGCTTTTTAATATAAATTTACTTATTTTAATTGGAGGCTAATTACTTTACAATATTGTATTGGTTTTGCCATACATCAACATGAATCCACTATGGATATACACGTGTTCACCATCTTGAACCCACCTCCCACCTCCCTTCCGGTACCATCCCTCTGGGTCATCCCAGTGCACCAGCCCCAAGCATCCTGTATCATGCATTGAACCTGGATGGTGATTTGTTTCATATATGATATTATACATGTTTCAATGTCTTTCTCCCAAATTTTAGGCCAGCTATGTCACTCTCTTCTTTCACTCTCATCAAGAGGCTCTTTAGTTTCTCTTCACTTTCTGTCATTTGAGTGATAACTTCTGCATATCTGAGGTTGTTAGTATTTCTCCTTGCATACTTGATTCCAGCCTGTGTTTCACTCAGCCTGGCATTTAATTCTGCATATAAATAAACAGGGTGACAGTACAGCTCAGTACAGACTTGTCATACTCCTTTCCCAATATTGAACCAGTCAGTTGCTCCATGTCTTGTTCTATCTGTTGCTTGTTGTCTTGCTTATAGGTTTCTTGTGAAAAGGAGACAGGTAAGGTGGTCTGGAATTCCATCTCTTTAGGAATTTTCCATAGTTTGTTGTAATCCATACAGTCAAAAGGCTTCCCTGGTGGCTCAGATGGTAAAGAATCTGTCTGCAATGTGGGATAACTAAGTTTGATCCCTGGCTTGGAAAGATCCCTTGGAGAAGAGAATGTTTCCCCATTCCATTATTCTTGCCAAGAAAATTCCATGGACAGAGACCCCTGGAAGGCTAGTTCATGGGGTCACAAAGAGTCGAACATGAATGAGTTACTAACACTTGCATTTTCACATAGTCAAAGGCTTTAGCATAGTCATTGAAGCAGAAGTAGATGCTTTGGGGGGGAATATTTTTTTTCTTTTTCTATGATCCAATGAATATTAGCAATTTGATCTCTGGTTCCTCTATATTTTCTAAATCCAGGTTGTACATATGGAAATTTTTGGCTCATGCATTGTTAAAGCCTAGGTTGGAGGACTTTGACCATTATTTTGCAAGCCTGTGAAAATGACTGCAATAGCATGGTAGTTTGGACAATCTTTGGAATTCTCTTTCTTTGAGATTGGAATAAAAACTGACCTTTTCCAGTCCAGTGGCCACTGATGGTTTTCCAGATTTGCTGAAGCATTGAATGCAGCACTGTAACAGCATCATCTTTTAGGATTTGAAGTAGCTCAGTTGGAATTCCATCACTTTCATTAGCTTTGTTCTTATTAATGTTTCCTAAGGCTCCCTTGACTTCACACTCCAGATCGTCTGGCTGCAGGGGAGTGGCCACATCACTGTGGTTATGCAGGTCTTTAAGACTATTTTAGCATAGTTCTTTTGTGTATTTTTGCCACCACTTTTTAATTTTTTTCTACTTCTCTTAGGTCCTTGCCACTTCTGTTACTTTTTGTGCCCATCTTTGCATGAAATATTCCCTTAGTATCTCTAATTTTCTTGACAAGATCTCTAGTCTTTCCTATTCTCTTTTCTCTACTGCACTGTTCATTTAAGAAGTTCTCATCTCTTTGCTATTCTTTAGAACTAAGCATTCAATTGGATATAGCTTCCCTTTTCTCCTTAGCCTTTCACTTCTCTTCTATTCTGAGCTATTTGTAAGGCCTCCTCAGACTCCCACTTCACTTTCTTGCATTTCTTTTTCTTAGGGATGATTTTGGTTACCACTTCCTTCATCCATAGATATTTAGGTCCTCTATCAGAGCTAATCCCTTGAATCTACTCGCCACTTCTGCTGTATAATCATAAGGGATCTGTTGTTTTATGATCCATGTCATGCCTGAATGATCTAGTGGTTTTCCCTAGTTTATTCAATTTAAGCCTGGATTTTGCAATAGAGAGCCAATGATCTGAGCCACAGTCAGTTCCCAGTCTTGTTTTTGCTGTCTGTATAGAGCTTCTCTATCTTCAGCTGCAAAGAATACGATCAAGTTGTTTTTGGTGTTGACCATCTAGGGATGTCCATGTGTAGAGTCATCTCTTGTGTTGTTGGATGAGGGTTCTTGCCATGATCAATATGTTCTCTTGGCAGAAGTCTGTTAACATTTGCTGTCCTTCATTTTGTTCTCCAAGACCAAACTTTCCTGTTACTCCATATGTTTCTTGACTTCCCACTTTTGTTTTCCAACCCCTATGATGAAAAGGACATAATTTTCTGATCTTAGTTCTATAAGGTCTTGTAGGTCTTCATAGAACCATTCAAATTAAGCTTCTTGACATTAGTGTTTGGGACATAAACTTGAATTACTATGATGTTGAATGGTTTGCCTTGGAAACAAACCAAGATCATTCAGTTATTTTTGAGACTGAACCCAAATTCTGCACCTCAATCTCTTGTTAAGTATGAGGGCTACTCCATTTCTTCTAGGGAATTCTTACTCACAGTAGTAGATACAATGGTCATCTTAATAAAATTTGTCCACTCCTGTTCACTTTAGTTCACCAATTCCTCAAGTGTCTATTTTCAGTCTTGCCATATGCTTGAACATGTCCAGTTTACCTTTATTCCTGGACCAAACATTCCAAGTTCCTATGCAATATTGATCTTTATAGAATCAGACTTTACTTTCATCACCAGACACATCCACAACTGAGTGTTCTTTCTGAAAACCCAGCTTCTTCATTCTTTCTGGAGCTATTTCTCTGCTCTTTCCCAATAGGATAGTGGGCATCTACCAACTTTTGGCCAGGGGGCTCATCTTCTGATGACAAATCTTTTTGCCTTCCTTACTTTCCATGGAACTATTCATGCAAGTAGGTGTTGAACAACCATCTACAGTAAGATGTTGGAATCCACCAAATAAAAGATACCCTATGTTCAAGGACAAAGGAGAAGCTGTGATGAGATGGTAGGAGGGGCACAATAAAATAAAATCCATACCTGTTGGATGGGTACCCATAAACTAGAGTTTAATAATACCAAAGAAGTTCTTGCACTCTTGAGAAGGTTCTAGGCATCACGTCAGACTTTCCAACTTGGGGATTCAGCAAAGAGCCTGGGAATCTGACTTTGAAGGGCAGCAGGATTTAATTACAGAATTTCCATAGGACTGGAGAAAACAGAGACTTTTGGAAAGCACAAAGAAAGCCTTGTGCATACCAAGAGAAAGGACTGATGACCTCACAAGAAATTTAACGAGACCTACTTTGAGTATTCGAGGGTCTTCAGCAGAGACGTGGATCAGCTGTAATCTACCATGGGGACAGAAGCACTGAGAGCAGCTGTCTTAGGAGTTCAGGTTGGCATAATTCCTTTTGGAAGTCATCCAAATGATAGAGATTATAGACCTCAGAATTGTGTTGCCTCAGGTAAAACATCTAACAGGGATGGAGCCTTTCTCCACCCATCAGCAGACAATTGGATTAAATATTTACTGAGTATAGCCTTGTTCACCAGGGCAAGATCCAGGTTTCCCCACAGCCAGTCCCTCTTATGAATAAGCTTGCACAAGACTGTTCTTCTCATCCATCAGAGGGCAGACAGAAGAAACAAGAACCATAATCGCCCAGTCTCTGGAAAAAAAACACAACCATAGAAAGCTAACCAAAATGATCACATGGATCACAGCCTTGTATAGCTTTGAGCCATGCCATGCAGAGCTACCTACGACAGATGGGTCATGGTGGAGAGGGTTTTTACAAAATGCGGTCCACAGGAGAAATTGAGAACCCCGTGAACAGAACAAAAATACATATAATTGATTGCAGTTAAGCATATAGAAACAGACACAAGCAAGTCACAACTTTCAAAATCGTGTAGAAAAGCTTAACATAAGGTCATTACAACTGACCTTCTTCGGCAGATATTTATAACTAATACATATACTATAAGTGGAGAAAGAGATAGCACCCCACTCCTGTACTCTCGCCTGGAAAATCCCATGGATAAAGGAGCCTGGTGGGCTACAGTCCATGGAGTCACAAAGAGTCAGACACGACTGAGTGACTTCACTTTCACTTTTCACTTTTATGCCTTGGAGAAGGAAATGGCAACCCACTCCAGTGTTCTTGCCTAGAGAATCCCAGGGACAGGGGAATCTGATGGGCTGCCGTCTATGGGGTTGCACAGAGTCGGTCGGACACCACTGAAACAACTTAGCAGAAGCAGCATATACTATAAGGATGAAGTAGTTAGATTACACTCATGAGAAGTAATGTTATTTCTCTTCAAATTTAACTTGGAATCATAGCTCATCAAGTGACGGAATAAGAAATAAAATGCAATGATTGTGCTTATTGATATTTCAATATGATCTTTTGGGTAATAATCAGTTCCAAGTTTAAAACCAGTGCAAACTCTCCTGTTAATTCAAGATGCTGCCACAGGAGTAATTCATCTTTCTATATTTATATCATAGTTCAGAAATTAACAAAAAGACCTATTAAAAATATCTTTTTCAGGTATTTTAGCTTTATATCTACTGAAATCAGTTGTACAATCAAACTGTCGAAAAAAATCCCACATCATTTGAGATCAAAATATTAAGCTTTAAATAAAATTTGAATTTAAATACCCTTACAGTCAGTCAGTTCATTCATTTAGTCATGTCTGACTCTTTGCAAGCCCATGGACTGCAACATGCCAGGCTTCCCTGTCCATTACAAACTCCTAGAGCTTGGTCAAACTCATGTCCATTGAGTCAGTGATGCCATGCAACCATCTCATCCTCTGTTGCCCCTTCTCCACCTGTCTTTAATCTTTCTCAGCATCAGTCTTCTCCAGTGAGTCAGTTCTTCACATCAGGTGGCCAAAATATTGAGACTCCAGCTTCAGCATCAGCCCTTCCAATGAATATTCAGGACGGATTTCCTTTATGATTGACTGGTTTGATCTCCTTGCAGTCCAAGGGATTCTCAAAAAGTCTTCTCCAACACCACAGTTCAAAAGCATCAATTCTTTGATGCTCAGCTTTCTTTATGGTCCAGTTCTCACATCCATACATGACTACTGGAAAAACCATAGGTTAGACTAGATGGACCTTTGTTGGCAAAGTAATATCTCTGCTTTTAATATACTGTCTAGGTTTACCATAGCTTTTCTTCCAAGGAGCAAGCGTCTTTTAATTTCATGGCTGCAGCCACCATCTACAGTGATTGTGGAGCCCAATAAAATAAAGTCTGTCACTGTTTCCATCATCTTCCCATTTATTTGCCATGAAGTAATGGGACCCGGTGCCATGATCTCAGTTTTTGGAACGTTGAGTTTTAAGCCAGCTTTTTCCCTCTCCTCTTTCACTTTCATCAAGAGTCTCTTTATTTCTTCTTTGCTTTCAGCATAAGGGTATTGTCATTTGCATATCTGAAGTTATTGCTATTTCTCCCAACAATCTTTACTCCAGTCGTCTTCCAGAAATGCACTTTGCATTTAGTCTATATAGAGAAATGTTTGTGATTTTAGTAACTTAGCAATTTAGCAATTTTAGTTTGTAATCAAAGCTACTTATTGATTTAATATACCTGACTCAATGCATATGATGAAAAAGCTAGTAAGGATCCTTTGCCAAAGGGATGTGTCACTAATCTACCCTTCAGATTGTACAGAAATAACTACACCCACATTCTTCTTCATTTCTTACTTAAGAATATTGAGAAGCAATGACAAGTAACTAGATAATATCAGAAGTGTTATAATAATGAAAAATAAATGTTAGACTAGTCCATAAAATTTCAAAGGTCCTTGGCATCATTTTTCAACTCAGTATCAGCAAAAGAATGGATAATATATAAGCAGGCCATATATGAGACAAATACAATTATGAACTTTACTTTGTTCATTAATAATAAAGACAAATAAAATTAAACTATTTTTGACTGCTTTCTAGATAGAGATATATTTGATTTAATATTTGAACTGTTATCTCATTACTGAGTCTTTTTCTTTTTTGATTATTTCTCTTGTGTATTATCTCATGTTTTCATAAATAATTTTATTAACATCTTCACTCATTTGCTATAGAAGCTAATAATTTTAAATTTGTTGTGTGAGCAGATCGGTTTTTTAGCAAGTCTTCACATCCTATATGAACTAATGTTGTTCTATTTGGTTAAAACAAGCAAACAAGGAAATCTAAACATGCAGGGAGATTTGACCTCAATACTTTACTGTTGTTTAATTTTACATGTGAAACTAGTTTTTTTCAGTATTTATAATGCATTTTTTTCAAGATAGCTATTCTAATTTCACAGAATATATTATTCAATCACATGTTTACTGTGTGTGCTTAATTGCTCGGTCGTATCCGATTCTTTGTGATCCTGTGGACTGTAGCCTGCCAGATTCCTCTGCCCATGGGATTTCCAGGCAAGAATATTAGAGTAGGTTGCAATACCCTTCTCCAGGGCATCTTCCTGACCCAGGGACTGAATCTGCATCTCTTAAGTCTCTTGCATTGGCAGGTGGGTTCTTAGCCACTGGCATAAACTAGGAAGCCTTGTTTGTTTGTTTGTTTTTTTACTATACTGTCTTCAAATGTAGCGGCTTGTCCACAGACCAAATGTTCCAAAATTGAATTGCTTGGCTCTGTCTCCTTGTCCGCTATTCTTTCTGGTCTTTTTGTTTTGCATCTGTTTTTACTATCATGCTCAGTTTTGTTTACTGTCCAACACCTTCTCCTTACACAGAGTTTCTGCAATGGAAAAGAGTTCTGTCAATTGAGATTTAAGGTGTTCCAGAAGTTAAACTGCTCCACTAGTCCCTGCCATGAACTCGACTGTCGGATGCTATTGCAGTAGGCAAAACCACTCCCTACTCTCTAGTTGAGGGTCCCCAGGTCTCTAGTCTGCCAAGCTCTCTCTTACCTCTCTCTGATTTCCTTTGTTCAGACATAAACAACACCTGTGTCTTATAGCTGCTGCTTTATCCCCAGCCAGCTCTTTGGAATGTTACTTTGGGTGGTTTGCCACTTAGTTTAGTGTGAACACTGTTGATGAACTAAGGTTTTGCTGTTTAATTACTCTGTCTGATTTTAGGTCAGACATGCACAGAGTTAAAAAGCTGAAGTTATTACTACCATTTTCCTAAACTCTATGTCATTTTTTAATATTATTATGACTGGGCACCTTTTTCTATTAAATTATTAAGTAACTCATCTGTGGTATTTAAGAAATTTAATGATTTTCCATCAAACTGTATTAAACCATCTGAGTATTTTAATGTGTGTATATATATGTTTAAATATTTCTTTTTTTTAAATTTTATTTTTA
>SJYC01105970.1:0-22892 GCA_006408675.1 Madoqua kirkii | reverse complement strand
AATCATTGTTTATAACAAAATATTCTATAAAGCATATATCTATGTTTTTTAGCCTAAGATGTTCTTTATTGAAATTATTGTATTCATATTCACTGTAAATTCTGACATATATTATTTCAAAAAGTGCACATAATATATTCCTTATTCTAAGATATTTTGCATTGGACGTAAGAGTCTATCAAAGATATGGTGAGTCATTACTTTTTCATAATTTTCATTTTTTTGTTTCACTTAGAATAGTCACATGTGTAAAAAATATCCTCTAAACCAGGATGTAAAGTTCTTTTGAAATACTTTACCATATTAAAATAAATTAGTAACACAATTGCTTCACATGATAATACTGTTTTCCTATCAAACTGTTTATTGTCCTTTCAGTCTACAAAACTTTCATGCCTTTTCCCAGGAGAAAGCCTTCAGCAAAGTAAGGACACTTCAGAGCACAGAACAGAAGAATTATAAAACTGTCATAGATGTCAGAATATATTGCAATCAGCAACAGAGTAGCATTGCTTGGAAAACAGCCATTTCATCTAAGGAATTCTTTATGGTCTGGTAAATTGCATTACATTTAAACAAAATAGAAATGACATTCTTACACAAAATAGTTTAATCACTCAGTACACGGTTAATTTTTCTGACATATTCTATTTCTTCATTTTCTGAATTTTTTTTTACTTCAAATTCAAGAGCATATATCCAAATAAACCTTATTGTACAAAGGGGATATGAATAGAGGAAGGGAAAAGAAAAGGAAAGTTTCTCCCTCCAGTGAAAAATGTAATACAGACATTTACATAGAGTCAATGGAAGACAATTTCAAACATTTAATCTAAGTGTTGGTAACTGCATGGGGCTTTCCAGAGGGCACTAGTGGTAAAGAACCAGTCTGGCAATGCAGGAGATTTAAGAGATGTGGATTCAATCCCTGGGTTAGGAAAATCCCCTGCAGGATGGGCATAGCAACCCACTCCAATATTCTTGCCTGGAGAATTCCATACACTGAGGATCCTGGTGGGCTACAGTCCACTGGGTCACAAAGAGTCTATCTGACTGAAGCAAATTAGCAAGCATGCATGCAGCTGCCTATGTGTATGCACTGATAGGCAGGAAGGGAAAAGAGAGAGACTATATGGAATAAGCAGTACTAAAATAGAAAAACTAGTAAGTCAAGTTATTAATCAAATGTGTCTTGCTAATTGTAAAGTCTTTTTACCTTGAATAGGGACCATTTTGAAGAGAGGCTCAAGATTGTGCTGCATTGTACTGGTTAGCTAGATGTTTCCTCTTTTTTTACATCATTTTATTCCTCTTTGTTTTATTTTTTAACTTACACTCACATTTCAAGGCATTAGACTCATTTGGTCATGTCATTAAGAAGTGCTGGATCTGGGATTTTATTATTTGATTACTGAATATTTTGCCCACTGAAGCCAATTAGTATTCTAGTTTTGTTTCCTGTTCACTGCTAGACACTGAACGCAGATAGAACACATTATGTGTTAGACTAGTTAAGAGGTTTTAAATTAGATTTGTGACTTGGAAGTTTGAATAAGAAAACTAATAGAACACAGAATGAAGCCGAGGAAAAATTAGATTAATTATCTACATCATTCAGTGTGAACAGTTGCTGATGTTCTGTGTTGTTGAGTGGTATTTTAGTACTAAAACATGCCTTAATTTTGCCTACATTAAGCTGCAAAAACACCTATACATATTTACAGATCATACTATCTTGGAGTATTTTAAAGATAAAAATATATTTCAATAGGCCATTCTTTCTCTCTTCTCTCACACCCTTTTCCCCTCCCTTTGCTTCTGCTGCTTCTCATTTCTCTTGTCTCATTTTCCTCTTCTCTCCCTTTGATTAGGTATGTTTACATTTGTGATTAAATCCAATATTTATCTTGCAGATTTTTCTTCATTAAAATAACTACTCTAATTCTTAGTTCAAGAAGCTATATACTAAGTGTAAAGCATTTTTTATAATAATTTTTATTTTCTAATCCCCTTAAAAAGATGTGCTCTTTCACTCACCAGGAGAAAATTCCAAAGAATAATGGCCTCTGCAGGAATTGAACATTTCAGTGTGACAACAAAGGTCAAGCTTTCTTGATCTATTTCTGAGGCTACTTCCACTTACTTTAGATAATCCAGAAAAATTGAACCAATTCCCCTACAAATCTGATTCAGTTCAGATGACTTAAATTTCTCTAGTGAGTGTGTGTGTGTGTGTGTCTTTTGCTCTTGTTACACTCATCTGCAATGGCAATGGCATGATATTTAACTGAAGTAATCCTTGCTGGGACATCACAAATGCCTGGATAGACACTCACCTGTTCCTCATCGATGGCATCAGGTGCTCATTCTTTGTGACAAGCTGTACTTTAATTTTATGTATTCATTTTTGAACACTCTGAACCTCGATAAATTGAGATTGCCATAAAGCTCCCAGGTTGCTAAACTAGTGAGGGATCAGGAAAGAAGGTTTGCAAATTCTTTCTGATAATGAATGAGGTATAACAATTATCATTTAAAGTGATTAAAACAGAAACACAAGATGGTTCTAGTTAAAACTGTACTTATACTGGTATTATATAAATTGAGAGTTAGGAACAGCCTACTTATCTCTCTCGAAGAAGGCAATGGCACCTCACTCCAGTACTCTTGCCTGGAAAATCCCATGGGCGGAGAAGCCTGGTAGGCTGCAGTCCATGGGGTTGCTAAGAGTGGGACACGACTGAGCAACTTCCCTTTCACTTTTTACTTTCATGCATTGGAGAAGGAACTGGCAACCCACTCCAGTGTTCTTGCCTGGAGAATCCCAGGGATGGGGAAGCCTGTTGGGCTGCCATCTATGGGGTCGCACAGAGTCGGACACGAGTGAGGCTACTTAGCAGCAGCAGCAGCTTATCTCTCTAGAAAACAACTAAGTAAATTATAAAATATCTCTCAGTCTTTCTAAATATATCTGCATTTTATACAATGTAAATATTTTCAACAACTGTGTTTTTTCTGTTTGCATAGCAATTGGATTAAGATAAAATAACAAAGCCCTATTTACCAGAAAAATTGAGGTAGAAAGTTTCAGATTATACAGTTTTTAGGCAAAAATGCATCATTCATGGATAATATAACACAAATCATTAGAACATCAAACTAGCACAAATGAGAAATTTTACCCAGAATCAAACTTTACTATTACCTGTAAATAATGACTAAAGAATACTCAGGAAAAGCAGGGAGGAGACTAGAAATGCCTTTACATTTCCTGTCCTGCCTTTCAAGATACCCTCAAGCCACAATTAATATACTGAAAATCTAACTTCTAACTTTATCACCATGACTTAAAAGAGAAACGTTCAACCCTGACATATCTCCACTTTATAATCAGATAGTTGCGTGGCTAATGTGGTATTTGCTACAAAACATGTTTCAAAATTCCATGATTTCAAATTTGTTAACAAAGTGTTCTAAACAGACTAAGCATAGCATATTCTGATGAAATCTTTTTGAGCATAAGAATTTCCCAGCTAAAACACGTGTGTGAGTTCTAGTTCCATCATTAGCCAATGCAGACAAAGATTGGAATAGATTATCTTTATTGTTAACTTTTAGAACACATCTCCTTTATTTTAGCCCAATTATAAAATGAAAGAAAAATTGCAAACTTGCTGTTAAGCATTTATTGCCAGTTTTGTAATTTCTATTATTGTGTAAAGGATTCAAAGGAAAGAAGAGACATATAATAATGACTGACATACAATATATTCTACATTCATGTTAATATTATTAATGTGATTATCATTCCACTAGATATAAATAAGGTGTGGCTCAGTCAGTAAATAGTGAAGTTAAATTGCTCAGTCATGTCAATATCTTTGTGACATCATGTACTATATAGTCCATAGAATTCTCAAGGCCAGAATACTGGAGTGGGTAGCCTTTCCCTTCTCCAGGGGATCTTCTCAAGAGGGAAGACCAACCCCCAAACCAGGGGTTGAACCCAGGTTTCCCTCATTGCAGGTGGATTCTTTACCAGCTGAGCCACATCTGTGTTCCATCCCTGGCTTGGGAAGATCCCATGGAGAAGGGAATGGCAGCTCACTCCAGTAGTCTTGCCTGAAGAATTCCATGGACAGAAGAGCCTGGCAGTCCATGGGGTTGCAAAGAGTCAGACACAACTGGACAACTAACATATTCACTTTCATTTTTCAAACATAAGTAGTTCTCAGTTTTATAAACATTAGAAACAAAATATCTGTAAATTTTAATAAAATCTTCTAAAAATCCAGAAACATTTTATGTCATGAAAAGCATAAATTTCCTTGTAAGTAAGGATAAAAAAGGAGTCTTTACAGAATATTTGATAATGAAGCCAAGACTTTACTAATCATATATTATATTTTACTCCCTGCCATAATATAATCTTACTCAGACACTTAATTTTCATATGGTTTAAGGTCATGAGAATTTTTATATTCACACAAAAATCTTCCTATGTGACAGATTATTATTCCAAAAAAAGAATTTCTTTCAAGAAAATTATTCTCATTTGCTGCTTAAAATGTAGAATTGAATCAGTTCAAATGACTATTTTGTGATTAAAAAAATATGATAAATGACTTGTAAACATCAGACTTATAAAAAGTTTCATTGGAAGCTTAGCTAGAAATTAAAGTTGATGAGAATAGATGCATGACTTCTACAAGAGGAAATGCAAAAGTATTGATAATACGTATGTGTCTAGCATCACTGACATCACTGAATCTGAATGAATTCCAGGAGTTGATGATGGACAGGGAGGCCTGGCATGCTGTGATTCATGGGCTCGCAAAGAGTCAGACACGACTGAGCGACTGAACTGAACTGAATTGAGCATGTACATAGTCCATGACTGTTCTATTATGATCACGTGCAGAATATGGCAAATTAGGAAAACCACCTACATAGCTAGAAATATTCACATTAAGGGCAAGATTTTTCAGAAAATGAATAAAGGATTTTATAATTGTGAAAGCAGAAACAAGAGTGAACTTATGTAGCATGAACCAAAGAGCCTGAGAAGGACATCCATCCATCCATGCTCAGTCATGTCCAAATTTTTGTGACCCCATGGACTGTGGCACACCAGGTTCCTCTGTTCAAGGGATTCTCCATATAAGAATACTGGAATGGGTTGCCATTCCCTTCTCCAGGGGATCTTCCTGACCCAGGGATCCAACCTGTGTCTCCTGGGCTCCTGCATTGTAGGTGGATTCTTACCACAGAGACACTAGGAGACTCAAATGTCTCTGGCTAATACATATGAAAGGAATGGTTGAATTAGAAAATTGTCATTATAAAACTCCCAAGAAAATAACTGCCAAAGAGTGATTCATATTGCTTCAATATGTCTTCCAGATATCATCTAAGTACAAAAATGTTCTTTTAACATGGAGACAACTTGAGCCATGATCTTAACAAAATGATCAAATTTTAGCATCATGAACACTGAAATTCTGCAACATTTGAAATGTTATAAAGTAAAGTACATGGTAACATCTCATGGTAGTCCCACCAAAATAATATATCTGAATCTAATAAAATAATGATATTTAAATCTCTGTTTATAGGAATATAGGGAATAAAAGTAGAAATCAATTGAACCAGAAAGAGTAACACAAAATAGAGTGTGAATTTATATCCATGCATCAATGACAGTTTAGAGTATTTATTTTTACAAGTATTTTACAAAACAGTCTGGCATTATCTTGTAAATTTTAAACGTGCACATACCCTGCATCTAACATTTTTACTCCTGAGTATATACCCAACAGAATTTCCCATATCTATGCACCAAGTGATATGCAGCCGATTTTTTCACAGCAGCATTTTTAATAATAGCCCCAAGCTGGATGTGACCCAATGAGCATCAATAATAAAATAAAAAATACAAATGTCACCAAAACATGCAGTATTAATTACACAAGCAAAAAAAATTAATAAAGTTACCTGAATTCACATCAATCTATCTCAAAAATGTGGCACAAAAAAAAAAGAATAAGTAAACCATGTTATCTGTCAGCACACACATGAGAGTCAAAGATGAAGTAAAGGGAAGATTATCACAAATGTAATAGAAAAGGTCTTCTCTACATAACAGACAGAAAGAAAGAGCTGCGAGCAATGAGGTTTCTAAGGTTTTGGCAAAAAATGTATTTTTTTTTAGCTTAGATGGCTTGTACATGTTTCTATTTTATCACTATTATTTAAATTGCACACATATAGTACCAAAAGTGATATGAAACAAAACATAATCTTATACGGATCTAAAAAGATTTCCTACCTTTCATTGGTGGGTGATAGTATTATAAGTGATAATATTATGCTAAGGCCATTATAGAAGCCTGGAAATATGTACATTTTAGTGTTAAACACACATACACCACATTCACAAATGACAGTTTTATGATCATGCCAAGCATCTCTTCTTTCTGTAGGAAGAAGTAGAGATTATACCCCAGGAATGTCATGCTGGAGAACAAAGTGTCATCACATCTCAGAATGATCAAAGTCACTTCACCACAAAAAGACACACAAAAGTGATATATTACTGATAGCTAAACTTTTAGAAGTGTTATTTTCTTTTAGCAGTTTTATTACTAAAGATCTAGAAATATTAATTTTGCTGTCATATTACAAAAATTCATATATATCCTTTAAACTGACCAAATATTGTCATATGATGCCTCTTGTAATGTCTCTCTAGAACTGAGTTTATAATCTTATCTGATATATAATTTTTAATGTATACATATTATACATTTTTTCTCTTTTGCTTGTTCATTCTGAGTGATCATGAATGGTACCTTTCAATTTTGTCATTGTTATTTAACATTGCAAACAGTGCATGGCACATAATGATAATCCTTAAATATTTTCTGAAATGATGTTTCTCTTTCTATAAATGGGTTTTAAACTATAAAATGTCTATTTTAAGCTACTATGATGATGTATGATGGTATAAAGGAGTCTGGTGTTCTGTCTCCAGCTTTGATTTCATATCTTACTCAATTTCTAATCACTGATACATTTTGACATCAAACTACAAAATAAAATTTTATTTCAAATAAAGTGGTCTCATTTCATAAACTCTGACACAGTCCTCTATCTGTGAGTTGTTATTTATGTTATTATTATATTGCTATTAATATCTTAGGTTGAAATTACTTAAGGCTATATGGGTTCAGAAATAGTAAGTCATATCATTAGTTCTACGCAACACAATCAGGCTTTAGGGAAAATGTAGGAAGGAAAGGAATTTAACTGTGTTATACATTTTTTGTTTTCTACTAGTAAAAAACAGGCCACTTATAGACCTTCATCTGCATATGAGGGAGTATCTTAATGATCACAATCATTCTATAGAGTTGTAAGTTGTTAACTGCTCATTTTCCAAATTAGTGACTATTGAAAATATGAGAAAAAGAACAAACTCACAGAAAGTTTTTCTTCTGGCCAAGGAAATCGCCTCTGAAAAATCTATTCAAACACGTTTTCTGCAAAGCCTATGCAAATAAACTAGCTGTAGATTTTTGAAATAACAGTTAATTCAGTATCTAATATTAAAATGTCAGAGATACCTAACTGACAGCATATTTATCTATTAAAGTTTATAGATAAAAATATGCTTTGATCTCTTGTTGGTCTGGCCAGAGGTATTTGCTCACACAAAGAATTCTCCCAACTGTAAGAAACAAGCAGAACAGTGAAGCCAAAAAAGCAGAACCTAAGGTGAAAAATGACATTCTTTGAATGGAAGAGTCTCATAGTGCTTGATTACAGGTGTATTTCCTGGATTCCCAAGTTATCCAAACCAATTAAATTCCCTTTTGTTTTACCTATATGGAGTTGAACTTTGGTCACTGATACCAGCAGGATGCAGACTAATAAAGCAATCAGTGAAAATTTTACTGAAAATCTGTGGGAGAGGGAGTTGCAAAAGACAGAAAGTCTAATATTAATTAGTCTGAAAAAAAGACTAATGAAAAAAGATACAGAAAAGAGGAGATGGAGCAGCAATACCAAAAATAATTTATGTGTGGAGAAGAAGAGAATGATTTAATATACACTTAAAACAGAATTTTGCATTACTGAGTGTGAAGTGAAGAGTGAAAGTGTTAGTGATTCAGTCATGTCTGACTCTGCAAATCCCCAGGCTCCTCTTTCCATGGTTTTGTCCAGGCAAGAATATTGGAGTGGGTTGCCATTCCCTTCTCCAGAGGGGGTCATCCTGACCCGGGGATCAAATTCTGATAGCCTGCATTGCAGGCAGGTTCTTTGCTATCTGAACCACAAAGGAGTACAATATAAGCCAATTCTCTTATTAGTTAATGTTTGAAAAAGTCCATTATGACTAAACTCACAAAACAAGAGCATTTACTGTGAAGGTTAATGCACTATACAGTACTTATTCAACTGCATTTAGCCATTGTCAAAGATTTTGAAATTGAGCTAGATATATTATACACAAGAGAATACTTTACTTTGAAATACCTACACACTTCAGAATATATAAGGGTAAAATCCAAGGTAAGACTCTCTTTATATTAGCTGTTGGTTTGTGTTAGAAGCATGAGGACTCTTGAATATTCATGCAATTGTGGGCATGAATATTAAGATACTTTTACATTGACATCTTATTAGATTACCACCAGCAAAGTCAAAAAGGAAAATTTGGAAATGGTTAATATTTAGCTTCTATGTTGTTCATTACCAGAGATGGTTATTATTACCTGACATTGAACCAAGGCATACCTTTTTAACATTCTGCACCATTGTCATAGCCAGTTAAAAAGTACAAAATAATAGAACTGTAAAGACAAAGTGATAAAAGAAAATAAGTGCAGAAAAGGATAAAAGAATTTTTTTTTCTGTTGAGTTTTGCTTCTAAGACATCCACTCATAACCTTTATTAAAGCAAGTAATTAACATGAAGCATATTCAAGGAGGATTCAGTAGTAGTATATGAGGTATATTTTCTCAAATCTAGTCTTAGAAAAGGATAAAAGAATTTTTTTTTCTGTTGAGTTTTGCTTCTAAGACATCCACTCATAACCTTTATTAAAGCAAGTAATTAACATGAAGCATATTCAAGGAGGATTCAGTAGTAGTATATGAGGTATATTTTCTCAAATCTAGTCTATGAGTGGCATTCCAGAAGTAATATTTAAGCAGTTTTGCCTTTTAGCTACAGAATGTGTTAAAAATCAGGCAGCCTGGGACCCTTTAAATCACACTGAGAAAATTACAACTTATCCAAATTTTATAATACCAGGAAAACAATTAGTTTCAACAAAGCAATTTGAACAACTTTCTTTCTGGGACCAATTGTTGCACTGCCTCTAAAAACATTGATATATTGCAGCTTAGAAGGTGAAATTTATCTTAGATAGTACTGATAAAGCAGCAGAAAATGACATTACCTTAAACTTGCTTCACTGCTTCCCATCAAAAGAGTCTTAAGGGGATTTAAGGTAACTCTCAATCTTCCCATCCTTTCTAGGAGAAAATCTGTCAGAACTCTGTCATGACTTAGATACATGTTCCCCTTCCTAAGGAAAGTTCCCTCAGTGCCCAGTAATGCAGTCCCTAGTGAAGTCATAAATCTTACTTGGAGAGTGAAGTTGCAGTCAGAGCCAAGTAGGAGATTTAGAATTTGTGCTCCTTTGGGCTGGAGTATTGTAAGGTTCTGCAATTTATTTTCGTAAGGTGGATTTTGTTGCCAAAATTGTGTTTGAATGCATGCAATATTTTCTTCCCCAAACAACTTCACTTACAGAAAAAAAATCAAGACATTCTCGATTTTTGAAGAAGCAATTGAAAGTTATTATAAAAAAGTATTTAATTTCCTCACCTAATCGAAAGCTCAAAGCAAATGTTGAAACCACTAGACACCAAGAAAGAAATTGTTCTGTTAGAATAGACTGGACATCTAGGGCTCATCTGAACAGCATTGTATCCTGACTAATGGCTTCTGGGATAACTTCAATGTTGTTGTTTTTGTTTAAAATAACAAACAACACTAAGTAGTGTTCAACCCTTGTGAAGCTTCATGGGCTGTAATCCACTAGGCTCCTCTGTCCATGGTATTTCCCAGGCAAGAATACTGATTATTGTTTAGTCACTAAGTTGTGACTGACTCTTGTGTAACCTCAGGGACTGTAGTCCACCAGGTTGTTCTGTCCATGGGATTTCCCTAGTAAGAATACTGAAGTGGGTAGCCATCTCCTTCTCTGGGGGAGCTTCCTGACCCAGGGACTGAACCCACATCTCCTGTGTCTCCTGCACTGAGGGCAGATTCTTTAGAGAGGAGCCACCAAGAAAGGCCAATTTTAGTTATTGTTAAATGACCACAGGCATCTTTTAAGAAGAATCGATCACTGAAGATAACCATGAGGCATTTATTCTGCCTGGCATAATATAGAAGACTTGCACAATCAGCAGATCACAAAGAATCCCAACCCTAAACCAATCTGCAGTTTTTCTGTGCAATAGATGAAACAAGGAATATGTTTGCAGGGGGAGAGGGGTAGTGGTGGTTAACAGTTATCCAGGCAGATTGAAATAATTACAAATGGGATCCCAGCCTTTGCAGAACATGAAAAGGCTGATCCTTTGATCCTCCTGAGGCCTTATATAACTCATTCATCCAGGTTTGTCAAGGTCTACCCAGAGTGGGTTTGCTATTAGGAATTGGCAGAAGTAGATGTTGACAATATTCTGTGTTCAGGTTATATGAACACAAGTTAACTGCCTGGCTGAGTTTTCAGTTTTCAAAGGGTAACCAGATATTTTGCCTAAGAATAAAATCTAAGAAATAGCACAAAAAAACATACATCTATGCAGTACAACACAGTAAGCTGAGACACGATTTATAATTCAATTATCTATTACTAAAATTGCATGTGTTTAGTATGGTGATGATTTGCATTTTCTATAGCTGTTCCTTCAAGGTTCTATGACTTTTGTCTGGCCTTTATTTTCTTTATATATGGTACTACTCTCTTAGGCAGATTTGGTACCTTTAACAAAAATAGATGGGAAAGATTATCATTTTAGTTTTATGTTTTAATTTTGTTCCAAGCATTCTTGTTAGAAAATATTGATTTAAAAAGAGTGTTCAGAAGTGAATTGCAATCTCATGTGTATCTCATATTTATACAGTTAAGAAGTCAGCAATTTTATGTTTGAAAATGTATATCTGTGTAAGAACACAAAAATTTGGGAAAAGATTGTATTTTGAGTGTTTTTAGCTTAGCTAATTGCAAAAAGAAAATAACAAACATCAAAAACCCATTCTTTTTAAGTATGATATTTCACTATGGGGAAGTCATAGGCAAAAATATATCTTCAAAATGGACTTTATATCAGTATCTTGCATATCTTAAGAAGTGAACATAGTATTTTTCTGCAATAAGAGATACTGCAAATGTATTTCACTTTCATCAAGAGGCTTTTAGTTCCTCTTCACTTTCTGCCATAAGGGTGGTGTCATCTGCATTTCTGAGGTTATTGATATTTCTCCCGGCAATCTTGATTCCAGCTTGTGTTTCTTCCAGCCCAGTGTTTCTCATGATGTACTCCGCATATAAGTTAAATAAGCAGGGTGACAACATACAGCCTTGATGTACTCCTTTTCCTATTTAGAACCAGTCTGTTGTTCCATGTCCAGTTCTAACTGTTGCTTCCTAACCTGCATAAAGACTTCTCAAGAGGCAGGTCAGGTGGTCTGGTATTCCCATCTCTTGAAGAATTTTCCACAGTTTATTGTAATCTACACAGTCAAAGGCTTTGGCATAGTCAATAAATCAGAAATAGATGTTTCTCTGGAACTCTCTTGCTTTTTCCATGATCCAGCGGATGTTGGCAATTTGATCTCTAGTTCCTCTACCTTTTCTAAAACCAGCTGGAACATCTGGAAGTTCACGGTTAACGTATTAGTGAAGCCTGGCTTGAAGAATTTTGAGCATTACTTTACTAGTGTGTGAGATGAGTGCAAATGTGTGGTATTTTGAACATTCTTTTTCATTGCCTTTCTTTGGGATTGGAATGAAAACTGACTTTTTCCAGTCCTGTGGCCACTGCTGAGTTTTCCAAATTTGCTGGCATATTGAGTGCAGCACTTTCAAAGCATCATTTTTCAAGATTTAAAATAGCCCAACTGGAATTCCATCACCTCCACTAGCTTTGTTCATAGTGATGCTTCTTGTGGCCCACTTGACTTCACATTTCAGGATGTCTAGCTCTAGGTGAATGATCACACCATTGTGATTATCTTGGTCTAAAGATAATCATGATGAATAATCACCATCGTGATTATCTTGGATTAAATATGTTAAAGTGGCTTGTAATAACTTCAATCTCTTTGTGAGATGTGGCCAGGTTAAATTATTAAGAAGTGAGCAGCAAAAATATACTGTTTACTTCTCTGAATGCAGATAAGATTTGATATTTTTTTAATGTAACTTAATATAAAATGTCAGTACAATGTACTGTCATCTATGTAAATATTTTCGTAAAAGGATCATAAAGATGCAACATATTTTTATCAAATGAAAGAAATTGCATATTTGAGCCCTTATCAAATATCTTATATGAATATAACTATCAACATCTTGAACATGAAAGAATGTTTAAAATACAATCGGTAACTTTGACTCTTGTTTTTTTTTTTTTTTTTAATTTCTATGTGAAGGCACTCAGCATTTCTCACCCTTGCTTCCTTATGTAGACATTGCTGTATTATCTGAAAGTTGTTTCCACAAATTTATTTTATCATTAGATACAGTACTTCCTTGTTTATTGGATCTTGCCAAGACAGTGGAATAAGAAGACTCTGAGCTCACCTCCCCAAACTGGTATACCAAAATCACAAGTATATACAGATCAACTATTAATGAGGAGGACCAGAAGACTAGCAGAAAATGTCTTCTACAACTAAAAATATAAATAAGGAACCTTGATGACATGTGTAGGTGGGTGGTGATGCAGTATGGTCAACCCAAGTGAGTGATCAGAGATAGGAGAATAATGATAATTGTAGAGAATCTCCTCAAGGAACAGAGAGTCCAAGGCTCATATGAGGCTACCCAGCTCCCAACTTCTTCACCCAGGAAACGAGCTCTAAGAACATCTGGTACTGAAGTCCAACAGGGCTTACTTTAGGGAGAGTTGGACAGCTGTAGGACACGGAGACCCCACACTTAAAGGGCACACACAAAATCTCACACACTCTGAGATGCAGGACAGAAGCAGTACATTGATAAGACCCTGGGTCAGACTCGCCTGTTGATCTTGGAGAGCTTCCTGGAGAGGCAAGAGGCAACTTGAACTCACCTTGGGGATATAGACACTGGCTGTGGACAGTCTGAGGAGCTGATTCTTCCGGAAGTACATTGGTGCTGGCAGGCATCATTTTGGAATCCTCCCTTTAGCTTATTAGAGCAAGGACTTGGCCCCAGTCCTGAGCCAATCAGCAGCAGCACTGGGATTCCTGAAGACAAATGGCCAGCAGTGTGGAACACACCTCCTGTCAACAGGAAGGGCAGTTTTCTTAAGACATGCTGAGCCCACTACCCTCCCAGGATCTGGCCCCATAAATCAGTACACAAATGCTAGCCACAGGAACAACTCCCACCCCAACTCCCAAGCCAGATGTCAAAACTCAACCTTAATCACCAGCAGGTCTGCACCAGCTCTGGGATCTCCAGGACTCGACAGCCAAAGACCCCAGGAGCTGGCTCCAACACCAGTAGGCTGGCATTAGCCTGAGCATTCCCTGGGCCCCAGACCAGCTGGCCCATAGGTTGATATCAGCTCTGAGACACCTTGTATATCTGAGCCAACTTCCCAAGGATCTAGCCCCACCCAACAGCAGTGGATAACAGCTTTAGGATGTCCCAGACCCGACAGTCAGGCATGTCAGGAGTAAGTACTACCCACCAGCGAGTAAAGACTAGAACTGGGAGCCCCAGGGTTCTGCAGTTAGCTAGCTATCTCATGACCAACCCTGCCTACCAGGCAAGACCTGGCAACCAGTAGTTGCCAGTCAGAGTAATCAGTTTGCTAAAACAGAAAGACCCACTCAGCCCATGTAGGTGACACCACTAGAGAACACAGCTTTGGTGACAAGAGGGGAGTGTACTTCTGGAACGCATAGGAAGTTTCCTACAAAAAGTCACTTCTCCAAGAGGTAACCAAGGTACCAAAAATACATAGAAATAAAAACAGCAGGTAAGGCAAAAACAATAAAACAGAGGAATATATCCCCAAAAAAGAACAAAGATAAATTCCCAGTAGAAGAGCTAAATAAAATAGAGATAAGTAATCTACCTGAGAAAATTGTTTTTGTTCAGTCACTGAATTGTGTCCAACTCTGCTGAAACCCCATGGGCTGTAGCATACCCGGCTTCCCTCTATTTCACTATGTGCCAGGGTTTGCTCAAACTCTTGTCCATTGTGTCGGTGCTGCCATCCAACCGTCTCATCCTGTCTCCCTCTCCTCCCTCTGCCCTCAGTTTTTCCCAGCATCAAGTTTTTTTTCCCAGTGACTCAGCTCTTTGCATCAGGTAGCCAGAGTATTGGAGCTTTAGTTTCATAAAGATGTTCAGAACACTTGGGAGAAGATTGGATAAACAGATTGAGAAGTTAGAAGCATGTAGCAAAGACAGAACACAAATAAAATCCAAACAGATATGAATAATATTATAATCAAAGTAGAAAAAAATACACTAGAAGGGATGGACAGTAGACTAGATGATACAGAGGTGCTAGCGAGTGTAGTTAATATTGATGATGTATGGTTTTTCCCATAGTTTTTCCATGTGGTTTTATATTCAACAGATAATTCTTTAGCCTACCAATTTGATTTTATCTAAATAAACAGTTTCCTTTCTGACAATAGAATATTGTCTTGATTTGAGTTTCCCAGAAGCAGAATTTGAGATGATGATATATGCATAAGTTATTTATTGAGATAGAGTTCTCTGGTGAAATATGTGAGAAAAGAGCAGGAGAAAAAGCCAAGCAAATTTGTGGTTTCATCTGAAGTTTAGTCTTAGCTTGATTTCATATGGAGATCAGGAGTATTAACTGGATCACAACTTGTCCCACCTTGAGATATTAATATTTTTCAGCCTGTTATCTATTACCCACTGACTGTGGATAGGTGGAACAATAGATGACTTATGTCCTTTAAGGTATTTCAATCTTCCAGGGGCAATTCTCTAGGGAGAGGGGCAACTGGAAGCTTTTAACAGCCAATTTTCCCATAACCAAGAATGTGGAAAAACAAGTCTGGTAAAAGTAATCTGGGGGTATTATCTGTTCATCCATATATTCTAGCATTTCATTTCATGTTGCTTTAACTTAATAGAATCTTCATTCCTGGGATTGACAGCAATCAGCGTAATGAAGGTCCAGAAACAGCATTACTGATGCTGTTAAGCTAGCATCCACAGCAGGGATCAAGCAAGAATACAATATAAGATTTTGGTCTTTGTGAAAACAACATGTGCTCATGTGTAGCAAGGCCCCAGCAGGAAATTTATTCTAGGGACCCAGAGCAGATGGTACAGTTGCCAATTGACCTTTATGGAACATTGTTCACTGCTTGACTCTACTGAAATAAAGTGGCAGGGGAAAAAAAAAAAGCTTAATCATTCTCAAAGACTTACTTAATCCACCTAAGTATTTGTGAAATAATTCACATTTTCCTCAAAATGATTATTTATGAGAATGAAATCTGGTGTAAACAATATTAGTGTTGCCAGATAAAATACAGGAATCTCAGTTAAATTTGAATTTCAGATAAACAATGAATATTTTCTTAGTATAACTTTTCTCACAAAACACTTGATACATACTTATACTAAAATTCATCTATATTTTATCTGAAATTCAAAATTTTAACTGAGAATCTCATATTTTTCCCTACAAAATCTGCCAACTGTGGACAACAGCTAGAGTACTTAGAATATCATATATTTACAGTGCAACAATGTTCTATAATCTCAGAAAAGAATGTTTAATAAATAATTGTTCCTGAGTTTTTATTCTCAGTATACAAAGTTTGCAAGTAAATAAATGAAAAATAGAAAAATATATTCCTATGCCTGAATTTTTGTTCCTGTCAACTGCTATTAATATGAATATCCAATGGTAAACATACACTTAACTCATACACACAGGTATACATCAGTATACACACAATTTTTCATCCTCATTAAGTTTTAAACACTACTGCTTGGTGGAGTGTATCAATTTATAAGTGATATATAAAAAGGAAAGTCTCTGCTCCCTGCAATGCTGGTTGGAAATACATGGCGCTGCCTTCACCACTGAGCAGCTCAGGGTTGCTCTCCTTGCTGTCATATCACTTGGAACTGGAGCAATCCATCACACGAGGAACCCTAACAGTTGGAAGGAAAAGGGACTTTCTATATCTGTGATCTCCCTCAAGGAATCAAGAAAGAAGACAGTTTTTCTTCTACACGCTTTTTCTTTTCATTTTTGTATTATGGTTCAAGAATATTTATCATAACAGTTATTTCTTTATCTACTCACATATACCATTAACAAGTGAAAATGTTTGCATGTGTTCTCTATATGCGACATCAGCTGGTTTGTTTATAATAAAAAGTCCCTGAGAGACTATTGTTATAACATGAGAGAAGAATTGAAGGGATATAACACTGAAATTAGAACAGAATAATCATACATCAATAGTGATACATACATGCTTGCATGTTTAATTACCCAGATTTTCTGAGTTTCAGAATTCTCACCTGAAAACCAAACATATTTATTTATTATATCTTTAAGAAAATGATAAGTTAAAAAATTAAAAAAAAATTAAAGCTAAGATGTTGGTGGTGAACAGGAAAGCCTGGTGCGCTACAGTTCATGAGGTCACAAAGTTGGATAAGACTGACTGACTGAACTGAACTGAGCTGAACTGAAAGCTAAGATGTATGATTTCTTTAGTTAAAAATAATATGTTTCATCACATATATGCATGCTTTACTTATGCATTTATTTACTAAACATGCAAGCATGTATATGTCACTATTGACATACATTTATTCTGTTCTAATTTCAATGCTATATACCTTAAATTCTTCTCTCATATTATAGCCAAGTGGTTCATTTTATTCTTCTCTACAGGTATATTGCTGTTTATCACAAACTGAATAAATTTTAATGTTTCACATACCAAACAAGGCTCCAACAAAGCTCAATGTTACTTATCCCATCAGGCTTATCTTTTCACATTCTTATCCTTAAATATTAAGCATTTGTGTCTGCCTCCCTGGTGGCTCAGCAGAATTCACCTGCCAATGCAGGAGATGTGGGTTCAAACTCTGTTTGTTATCTCTGGTTCCTCTGCCTTTTCTAAAACCAGCTTGAACATCAGGAAGTTCACGGTTCACATATTGTTGAAGCCTGGCTTGCAGAATTTTGAGCATTACTTTACTAGCATGTGAGATGAGTGCAACGTATGGTAATTTGAGTATTCTTTTGCATTGCCTTTCTTTGGGATTGGAATGAAAACTGACCTTTTCCAGTCCTGTGGACACTGCTGAGTTTTCCAAATTTGCTGACATATTGAGTGCAGCAGTTTCCAAGCATCATCTTTCAGGATTTGAAATAGCTCCACTGGAATTCCATCACCTCCACTAGCTTTGTTCGTAATGATGCTTTCTAAGGCCCGCTTGACTTCACATTCCAGGATGTCTGTCTGTAGATGAGTTACTACACCACACATTATAATGCATTGGTGCTTTTTATGATGCTCTTACAGAGCTTCTTTATTTTTTCCTTTGTCTTTACCTCAGTAACAGTTTCATTTGCCTGAAAAATATAAATGTCATCATGTACATGAAAATCTTTCCTGAACTTGTGACTTTGTCTTTAATGTCCCAAGCTCTGTGTTGCTTAAGTCTTGACTGTGACTTCATACTTACTTAATAATCTAATTTTAAAATGTAGATTTATATGTCAACCTCTTCAATTGAGTAATAATTCACAAAAGAGCAAGGGCTATTCTTAACCATCTCTATAATACTACTTGTAACATATTGCCTAGAAATGAACATGAGTACAATAATTAATTTTTATTCAATACATAAATTAATATATTAAGAATTAGCATGGCAAATGTATTCAATAAATCCAAAGAACCCTGAAAGCTTGAAGTTCAAATTAATTGAGTTAAAATTCCAGCTTTCAGTTGATTTTCAAAGATAGCATGCACTGATGCAAAGGAGCATTACCTGGTTAAGTTGACTATACTCATGAACAAACAAGTATTCTTAGTTATGTCATTCTTTGGCAATGATTTATACATCCTCTATGCTTTTAAAAAGCACCGAAGGAACCTCATTGAAGAATTATGTGATAATGGTAGAATGCTTTAATTATCAAAATGTCTGTAAGTGCTATAAAAATATGCTGATTTATCTTAGGCATTTTCAACACAATAGTTGAAATAATACTTTCTTGGTATCTTATAAAAATTTATGGCAAAAGCATAAGTTTTCTGGCAATGCTGAGCCATCTGTTTTGTTCAGATCTTATCATTGTTGTGCTCTATGCAACAATAATTAAGTATGTTGGCAGTAGGAGAAATGGCAGTTGGATTTCTTTAGAAGATTAACAGTATGAACAGTAGAGCTAAGAAACGATTTTCTGAGTCCCATACTACCCCACCTTTACAGCTTTATAGCAGAGAAACCTATAGAGCTGCCCACTGCTTCATATTTATTTCCAAATGATCACAAAATCTTCAATGCACAGAGTACTTTCCAGAAGTCCTTTTGCTTTTTTCTTCTGAAACAACAATGATTACTACTCTTATATTACCTCTGTAGTACAGTTTTCACTTTCTTTTTTCTTATTCCTCTGTATTTTATATCAAATTTTTCTTTTATTTCTTTCTTTATCATTTTTAATGCTATCTATTTTTCAGTGTGTATATTTAAAATAATTAAAAATTTGCCATCTGACACTGATGACATCAAATGCAAAATTTGACAAGTGGGAATTAGAAAGTTTCTGAATAGCAAAAGAAACTAGCAACACAATGAAGGAAAACAAAGTGGGAGAAAACATTTGCAAGGCATGTATCTTATATAAAGGCTAAAATCTAACATTTGTAAGGAACTCATACAACTCAGTAGCAAAAGAAAATCTCATTTAAAAATGTGCAAAGGCCTTGAAAAGACATGTCTTCAAAGAAGACATACAAATGGCCAATAGATATATAAAATATACTCTACATCACCAATCAGCAGTGAGAAATACATATCAAAACCACAATAAGATACAACCTTACATCTCAGTATGTACATTATCCAAAAAAAAAAAGAAAAAAGTAGGTGTAGTGAGGATAAGACATAAACAGAAACTTTGTTCACTGTAAATCAGTTCAACCTCTATGGAAAACATATAGAGATTTCCCAAGACATAAAAAATAGAATTACTATGTGACCCAGCAGTCTCACTTATGAGTATACATTTGAAGAAATTGAAAGCAACAGCTCAAAGAAAGATCTCTACTCCTAGGTTTTGCTGTTGTTTAAAACATGCTCTACATCACCAATCAGCAGTGAGAAATACATATCAAAACCACAGTAAGATACAACCTTACATCTCAGTATGTACATTATCCAAAAAAAAAAGAAAAAAGAAAAAAGTAGGTGTAGTGAGGATAAGACATAAACAGAAACTTTGTTCACTGTTGATGGGAATGTAAATCAGTGCAACCTCTATGGAAAACATATAGAGATTTCCCAAGACATAAAAAATAGAATTACTATGTGACCGAGCAGTCTCACTTATGAGTATACATTTGAAGAAATTGAAAGCAACAGCTCAAAGAAAGATCTCTACTCCTAGGTTTTGCTGTTGTTTAGTCGCTCAGTTTTGTCTGACTCTTTTGCAACCTCATGGACTGTATCCCACTGTGCACCTCTGTCCATGTAATTCCCAGGCAAGACTACTGATGTGGGTTGCCGTTTCCTTCTATAGGAGATCTTCCCAACCAAAGAACTTAACTCACATTTCCTGCACTGGCAGGTGAACTCTTTACCACTGAGACATGAGGGAAGCCATCCCAGGTTTATTTCAGTATTATTCACAATAAGCAAGACATGTAAATGACCTAAGTGTACACTGATTGTTAACTGAATATAGGAAATGTAGTATGTATAATACATAAAATGGAAAGTTATTCAATCTTCCAGAAGTACATTCTGCCACTTGTGACAGCATAGATAAACCTGGAGGACACAACACTAAGGAAAACATCCAGAAACAGAAGGATAAATGTTATAAAATAAGACTTATATGAGGTATCTGAAATAGACTCATAGAAACAGATCATAGGACACTGGCTGCTGGGGCTTAGAAATAGGGAGTAATGCAGAAGTGTTAGTAAATGTCTATGATACAGCATAGTACCTATAGTTAATAATATTATATCGTTTACTTAGAAACTTAAGTTTCCCTGGTGGCTCAGATAATAAAGAATCTGCCTGCAGTTAGAAGATCTGAGATTTATCCCTGGGTTGGGAAGATTTGCTAGAGAAGGAAATATTAACCCACTCCAGTATTCTTGCCTAGAGAATTCCATAGACAGAGAAGCCTGGTGGGTTATAGTTCATGGGGTCACAAATACTCAGAGACAATTGAGTGACTTACACCTAAAAACCTATTAAGAAAATGGATCTTATGGTATGTTCTTTTCATAAAATTAAAATAATAATAAAGAAAATGAGAACAAATTTTTGGAGATGATGAACATGGTTCTGAGGATGTTTTCACAGATATGCTGTGCTTAATCATATCCGGCTCTTGAGCTTCCCAACCCAGGGATAAAACCCTGGGTTACAGGTGGATTCTTTACCATCTAAGCCACCAGAGAAGACCAAGATTACTGGAATGGGTAAGCCAATCACTTCTCCAGAGAGTTTTCCTAACCCAAGAATTGAATCAGGATCTCCTGCATTGCAAGCAGATTATTTACCAGGTGAACTACCAGGGAAGCTCTTTCACAGATATACATATCTACAAATCCATCAAGTCATACAAAGTTATATGCAAAACTTTTTGGCATGTCACTAAAGTGATTTAAAATTTTTATCTTCCAATTGAATCTCAAATTTATATTTTTTTTCTTAAAAATGTGAATCCCCTCCACTGTTTACTAAGAAGATGATTTAAGTCTTAGACATTCAGATTATCATCTTGTTTTTTTTTTTAGTTTATTTATTTTTAATTGGAGGATAATGCTGTATTGGTTTCTGCCATGCACCAGTATGAATCAGCTGTATGTCTACGTATTTCCCTGTATTGCATTTTCCTGCCTCTTCGTACCTCACACCACCCATTCAGGTTGACAAAGAACACGGAGTGTGAGCTCCATGTGTCACACAGTGGGTTCCCACTGACCATCTAGTGCTACATATGGCAATGTGTCTGTTTCAATGCTATTGTATCAGCTTGTCCAGCCTCTCCTTTCCCCATGGTGGCCACAAATGTGTCCTCTAGGTCTGCATCTCTATTGTCGTCCTGAAAACAGTTTCATCAATACCATCTTTCTAAGTTCCATATATATATGTGTTAATATATGATATTCATTTTTTTCTTTCTTACTTCACTCTGTACAATATGTTGCTAGGATCATCCTCCTTATTAAATCTGATTCAAATGTGTACATTTTCACCACCGAGTAATATTCCTTTGTATATATGTACCACAACTTTTTTTTTCCACTCTTCTGTCAATGGACATATAGGCTTCTTTCCTGTCCTATGAGAAACTTGTAAACTGTGCTGTGAGATTATCATCTTGGTTTTGATTATAGAAACAGCAAGCTTTATGAAGGAAATTCTGTTTATATGCCCTAAAGGTTTTTCTAATATTGTATAAGAATCAAATTCAAATATTCTAATTTCATTATAAAGTTTTAAGTATTACACATTTCTTGATTTTCTTATGAAATAAATACCATGGTCAGTTTTCAGCTTTTAAGTGTAAATTTGAGATGTGGAAGTGGAATTGTTAGTTGCTCAGTCATGTCTGATTCTGCCTCCCCATGGACTGTAGCCCACCAAGCTCCTCTGTCTGAGATTGTCCAGGCAATGATACTGGAGTGGGTTGCCTTTCCCTTCTCCAGGAGATCTTACTGACCCAGGGGTGGAAACCAGGTCTCCTGCATTGCAGGCAGATTCTTTCCCATCTGAGCAACCAGGGAAGCATCAAATTTGAGGTATGTATATATTTATATTGTGTGTATAAAGTTTTAATGCACAGGTTTTACTAAAGTCTTTGTTACTATCTAGATAAAATTAGAAATTTTATTTCAAAATCTTAAATTGATGTGTTTATGCATCTATTTATGTATGTGTTTGTTTATGTATATTCATATGTTTCCTTCTTGAAGCTTGACACAAATTAAATATCAGTATATGACCATAAATGCATATCATCAGAGTTCTGTAAACAATAAACTCTTAAATCATATTGACTTTCTTGCTTCAGGCTTTCCTGGGGCTCAGCAGTAAAGAAACTGCCTGCAACTCAGGAGGTGCAAGTTTGATTCCTGGGTCAAGAAGATTCTCCTGGAGGAGGAATGACAACCAATTCCACTATTTGTGCCTGGAGACCCCATGGACAGAGGAGCCTGGCAGGCTATGGTCCATGGAGTCTCAAAGAGTCAGAAATGACTGAAGGGACTTAGCATGCATGCACACATGTCTTTCTTGCTTGTTATAACCTTTAGCATTACTAAGGTATATTGCAATAAAAATCCAATGGAAAAAGTTCTTTCCTGGATATCTCTCAGA
>SJYC01105968.1:43-11971 GCA_006408675.1 Madoqua kirkii | reverse complement strand
GTCTTCTGCTTTTGTTGGGTCCATACCATTTCTGTCCTTTATCGAGCCCATTTTTGTGTGAAATATTCGCTTAGTATCTCTAATTTTCTTGAAGAGATCTCTAGTCTTTCCCATTCTGTTGTTTTCCTCTATGTCTTTGCATTGATCACTGAGGAAGGCATTCTTATCTCTCCTTGCTATTCATTGGAACTCTGCAGTTAGATGCTTATATGTTTCCTTTTCTCCTTTGCTTTTCACAAAAGATAATGATGACCTCCTTCAAAAGGTCCCATATAGTCACTGCTCCACTCAATGTCTCTAACCCTGCAGTAGGCCAGTGCCAACCCATACCTCTGTTGGAGACTCCTGGACAGTACTGGCCAAGTCTGGGTCAGTCTCTTGTAGGGTCACTGCTCCTTTCTCCTGGGTCCTGGTGCCAAAGTTTCTGTTTGTGTCCTCTGAGAGTGTATTTCCCAGTCCTGTGTAAGTTCTGGTATCTCTATTGTTGGCTTAATGGTGATCTCCAAGAGGGCTTATGCCACACCCAGGTCTATTGCACCCAGATTCCCTGTCCTTGTGGCAGGCCATAGCTGAGCCGTACCTCCACAGGAGATGCTCCCAGTTCTGTCTCAGTCTCTGTGTGGTCTCTGGGTCCTGGTGCACACAAGGTTTGTTTGAACCCTCTGAGAGTCTCTGGTTGGTATGCGGTTTGATTCTAAATGCAATTTTGCCTCTCCTGCCATTTTGCTGGGGCTTCTCTGCCCTTGGATATGGAGTATCTCTTCTTGGCTCTTTGGTGCAGTGCAGAAGCTGGTCTAGTGCCATGCATTAAATTTTATATTAGTTCAGATGATTCTCTCATGTACTCTCACTCTGCATATTTATATACATGTACATGTGTATCTCTGATTTTTTTACCAATGTACATACAGGTAGACATAATTGTCATGGTCCACATGCAGTTTGAAAAAGAATTTCTAGAAGTGAGGCAGAATGAGAGATTAAAATTTGTTAGAGCAGGACACTTTTAGAACAGCAGGCTAGCTCACAGGAGAGCTGAGCCCTTTTGTGGGCTAGCAGTCAATTTTTATAGTTTCACAAGAGAGAGAAAATTCCTACTGAAACAGTGGCATTAGGTGTTTATTAGGATGCTATAGGATGGATAATAGGGTAGGATATTTTACCAAGTATGGGGTCAAGGAACTGGCCAGTTTAGATCTGGAGGCTCATGGCCACAGTTGCTGTGGGGCTTGGTCAGTTCCAGAGATTTTTACCCCGTGACATTGGTACAGGGCTCCACACCTGTTACCTTGGCATGAAAAGTGAAAGTGAAGTCTCTAAGTCTTTTCTGACTCTTTGCTACCACATGGAGTGTAGCCCACCAGCCTTCTCTGTCCATGGAATTTTCTAGGCAAGAGTACCACAGTAGGTTGCCATTCCTTCTCTAGAGGATCTTCCCAACCCAGGGATGGAACCTGGGTCTTGCACATTGCAGGCAGATGCTTTACCTTCTGAGCCACAAGGGAAGCCCTTGGTATAGGGCTCCACAATGATTTTCTTTTAAAAATACACCATGATGTTGACAGCATAGAGAAGAAAATTTATAAAAAGATTTTCTGGAAGAAACATGGAATGTTTCAAAATTTTTTCAAAACTTAAAATTTTGTATTGATATGCATTCCAAAATATTATTAAGTATTAGTTAAGATTAAGAAACCTGTGATGTGCTGATTTTTAAATAAATATTTTTGCTCAACTAAAGATTTCCCTGAATATCCAAAATTTCAAACCTCTCTTTTTGTCTCATTGCTGATTTAATTTTAGCCATACGGAAACTGAATATATAACTTTATCCCTTTATTTATAAATAGAAACATATTTATATATCCTCATATATAAAAATTATATATACAAAGAATATATCCTCATGTATAAAAATTATATATAAAAAGAAATGCAAAAAAAAGCAAAATGGCGACCCGAGGAGGCCTTACAAATAGCTGTGAAAAGAAGAGAAGCAAAAGCAAAGATGGAAAGGAAAGATATACTCCATTTGAATACAGAGTCCCAAAGAATAGCAAGGAGTGATAATAAAGCCTTCCTCAGTGATCAGTGCAAAGGAATAGAGTAAAACAATAGAATGAGAAAGACTACAGATCTTTTCTGAAAATTAGAGATACCAAGGGAACATTTCATGCAAAGACGGGCACAATAAGGACAGAAATGGTATGGACCTAACAGAAGCAGAAGATATTAGGAAGATGTGGCAAGAATATGCAGAAGAACTATACAAAAAAGACCTTTATGATCCAGATAATCATGAAGGCATGATCACTCCCCTAGAGCCAGACATCCTGGAATGTGAAGTTAAGTGGGCCTTAGGAAGTATCACTGTGAACAAAGCTAGTGGAGGTGATGGAACTCCAGTGGAGCTATTACAGATCTTAAAAGATGATCTGTGAAAATGCTGTACTCAATATGCCAGCAATTTGGAAAACTCAGCAGTGGCCACAGGGCTGGAAAAGGTAAGATTTCTTTCCAATCCCAAAGAAAGGCAATGCCAAAGAATGTTCAAACTATTGCACAATTGCAGTCATCTCACATTCTAATAAAGTAATGTTCAAAATTCTCCAAGCCAGACTTGAACAGTATATGAACCATGAACTTCCAGATAATCAAGCTGGATTTAGAAAAGGCAGAGGAATCAGAGATCAAATTATCAACATCTGTTGGGTCATTGAAAAAGGAAGAGAATGGCAGAAAAACATCTCCTTTTGCGTTATTGACTGTGCAAAAGCCTTTGGCTGTGTGGATCACAACAAACTTCTCACATTCTAATAAAGTAATGTTCAAAATTCTCCAAGCCAGACTTGAACAGTATATGAACCATGAACTTCCAGATAATCAAGCTGGATTTAGAAAAGGCAGAGGAATCAGAGATCAAATTATCAACATCTGTTGGGTCATTGAAAAAGGAAGAGAATGGCAGAAAAACATCTCCTTTTGCGTTATTGACTGTGCAAAAGCCTTTGGCTGTGTGGATCACAACAAACTGGAAAATTCTTCAAGAGTTGGGAGTACCAGACCACCTGACCTGCTTCTTGAGAAATCAATATGCAGGTCAGGAAGCAACAGTTAGAACTGGACATGGAAAAACATACTGGTTCCAAATAGGGAAAGGAATATATCAAGGCTGTACATTGTCACCCTGTTTATTTAACTCAAATGCAGAGCATATCATGAGAAACACTGGGCTGGATGAAGCACAAGCTGGAATCAAGTTTGCTGGTAGAAATATCAATAACCTCAGATGTGCAGATGATACCACCATTATGGCAGAAAGGGAAGACAAACTAAAGAGTCTCTTGAGGAATGTGAAAGAAGAGAGAGAAAAACTTGGCTTAAAACTCTACATTCAGGAAACTAAAATCATGGCATCTGGTCCCATTACGTCAGGGCAAATAGCTGGGGAAACAGTGACAGATTTTAATTTTCTGGGCTCCAAAATCACTGCAGATGGTGACTGCAAACATTGAAATTAAGACACTTGTTCCTTGGAAGAAAAATTACGAACAATCTAGACAGCATATTAAAAAGGAGAAACTACTTTGTCAACAAAGGTTCATCTTGTCAAAGCTATGTTTTTTCCAGTATTTGTGTATGGATATAAGAGTTGGACAAAAAGAAAGCTGAATACCAAAAAATTGATGCTTTTGAAATATGGTGTTGGAGAAGACTCTTGAGCATCCTTTGGACTGCAAGGAGAGCCAGCCAGTCCATCCTAAAGGAAATCAGTCATGAATGTTCATTGGAAGGACTGATGTTGAAGCTGAAACTCCAATACTTTGGCCACCTGATGGGAAGAACTGACTCATTTGAAAAAAGTCTTGATGCTGGGAAAGATTGAAGGCAGGAGGGGAAGGGGAAGACAGAGGATGAAATTGAGATGGTTGCATGGCATCACCAATTCAACGGATATGAGTTTGAGTAAACTCCAGGAGTTGGTGATGGACAGGGAAGCCTGGCATGCTGCAGTCCATGGGGTTGCAAAGATTAGGACCCGACTGAGTGACTGAACTGAACAATTTGAGAATGAGATATTCTGTCAATATATTTGCTTCATTAATGATGGTCAAATACACAGTTAACATAAATTAACTCTTTTCTATCAATCCTTAGCTGAATTGAAGTGTTTCAAACAGAATTTCCTTAGTCATTCCCATGTCGAGTTGAAAAGCCTTCATAGAAATCAAAAGCAGTTTATAATATTACCAAAGCTCATTAGATTTTTACTGTTTCCAGACTCATTATGAAAACTATCATCAGTACAAAGATAGGTTGTTTCCTTTTCTCTTTCTGTTACTTTTGTAGGCTTCCAGAAAATGTCACTTCCATGCAAATTACCCTCCTGTGGCATTCACTGAATCATTTTCATTGAGAATTTAGTTCCTCTCCATCCTCTCCGTTATCTATGAGAAATCTTGGAAAGATCAAAACAGCAGAACAACTTACTCTGTTTAATATAAAACATTAAAAAGCAAAAATGTTAGTATGTACTTAAAAAAAAAAAACATGGTGTAGTGAAAACATTACTGAGGCAAAATACTAGAATAAGTCATATTCTTATGTGTTAAATAGAATAAAGTAAGAACTAGTGCAGATTAATTGATTGTTATCACAACTTTCATATTATACTTTCATAATTCTCTTATAACTCTGTATTTCCAAGAAAAACACTATTTAGATCTCATCAGTGAAAGCTCTAGCAAATAGCTGTGGTTCCATTTGATACAATGTCTGCTTTCTTAAAGCTGGAAATATTATGTGAATGGATAGCAGTCTTCAACAATGGGTATGAAAATTTAGTACTTTACATTTGATAGTGCCCAAGTAATACTTTGTTACCATGATATAATCATCCCATCCAGATTAAATTTTCCCCACCATTTTTGACCTATGAACACTTTTCACAGAAATGCATAATTTCATAAACTATGAGGGAAATCTAATCATTTGAGGGATATTATTTTAAAAATTATAAAATAAAATCTTTAGCAGCATATTATTAACTGCTCCTATAAAATTAATTTAAATATACTTATTTTAATTACACATGAAGTTGTAGTTTTGTTCTAACCCCTTTAACCAGTGATGCATACTACTTTACTTGCATGAGAGCATATATGAATTGCAGATATAACATATTCCATTTTGTAGTAGCCATTTGGGAGTGATCATGCAGGATCAGATAGAAATACATTGCATTTAGCACCTACATTTTTAATATTTAGAATACTATATTTTTAGCAGCTCCACTGTATTATTTATAATTTCTTTACTTTTAGTAAAATTTGAGATGGATGAGAATAACTCAGGCTTGTATTTACTAGCATTTCCCTGCAAATACCATATTGGAGATAATAAAGTATTACTTCTGAAACAACAAAATTAAACTGTAAAAATCTTCACTATGTTGTATATTTTTTTAATATTTGTATTGCTGGAAGAATTGCCTTTAAGCATTAAAATTACTTTTAATAAATAATTTTTAAAGTTTCATCAAATAATTGAAAGTCTTATAAAGGGTAAAAATCACCTTGAGGGAAACTTTGGAGAAACATCAATATTTTATGCTGTTAATTTACATTTTAATATCAGTGGTTGTTTTGCTTTCTCTGATAACCAATGGTTCATTAAAAAAAATAATAAGATACACCTTCTGAGTGATTCTTTGTTACTACTTAATGTGGGAATGCATTTTCTCTATTTATATTTGTTTCTTGATACACTCTAATATGCCCTTAAAGTTACATTTTAAAGCCAATGCCTTTCAACAGTTACTTTGTCAATTGAAAATAGGATTTTTATCAGTTTCTACTTTCTGATATGACTTGGAACTACTTCAAAATTGCAGGAAAGATATCAAACTACACAAAAGTGTTAGGATATCTTTCAATAGAATAGTAGAAATGTGAATTATAAAAGAACTACATACTGTTATGAAAAACAGGTGTGAAAGATGTGGAATCAGGAGTTGGCTAATCAAAGAAATGCAAACGTCTTACAGTAGTTTAGGCTCAGAGTAGATCCTCCTTGAATTAGAAAGACCATATCTGCTTCAGGCTTAGATGATTTCCATCTCCAGTCTACACCAGTGATCATGAAGGATCATGATCCTGTAAACACCTACAAACACCTCAAACACGAAACACCAAACACCTCAAACAGGAACGAGTGTGGCATCTAGTCAAGTGATGGGTAAATTATGAATGATATAATTCTGCTTTCCTGGCCTGGAATCATTTGGTTTCAGAGTTCTCTTATATGTGTGTGGAAAAAGAAGAGTCAAGTAATTATTGAAGTTACTGTTATACATTTTAGGTAATAATATGATTTAAAAGCAGCTTCTCCGGTAGTGCTAGTGGTAGCAAATCTGCCTGCCAAGGCAGGAGATATAGGAGACTTGGGTTCAATCCCTGGGTTGGGAAGATCACCTGGAGGAGAGCATGGCAACCTGCTCCAGTATTCGTGCCCAGAGAATCCAGCAGACAGAAAATCCTGGCTGGCTAGAGTCCATGGGGTTGCAAAGAGTCAGATACAACTGAAGCAACATAGCATGCACACACAGGTGCTTTAAAAAGGATAGAAATCAGCTTTACTTTTTCTAAAAATATCTAGATAAAATGAATAGTTACTATTTTGTTACAGGGAAAGTATGCAATGTTAAGATCTCAGGGCTCTAAAGCCAGCCTTCAACATGGTAGTAAGGATGCGTCACAGGAGTTTCAAAAATCTAATAGGTTAGTCTATTGGATTCCTGCCCCAACCATTTTACTCATTCACATTGGTCTGACCACATCCGACAGGAATCAGATGATCAATCAGCACAGCAAGGGATCTCAATTTTTAGATGGAAGACAATCAGAAAAATTACTAAGAAAACAAACATTGTCACAAAATTACCAAGAAAGCTGTCTGTCTTGCTGTCTCTAAGTGCAATGTTTCTTCAGAATGCTCTTCCATAAAGGCACAATGTCTGGCTTCCCTCCTCATTCTTTTTGTATTCATCTCTCATATATGACTACACATAGTTTGATACGTCATCTTATTTTGTAATATAACTTTCAAATATCCTTAAGCATGGCCAACTATAACAATTGCACTTTTATATGACCCACAATCATATGTAGTTATATGATTATTACATCACATCTTTCCTTACTAGAATTGTTTAGAGTGCTCTTCTGATAAATTCCACGTGTCTCACACTTAGCATATAGAGTATCTCTTTTCACTATGAAAAAGGATGACAATTAATATACAGGTTTGAGAGTTACCATCTACTTGAGTGATAATGAATGAAATAGAGCCCAAGTTCTGGAGGAAACTCACTCTAGCAGACAATAGAACAGAAAACACTAAAATAACATTTATCTGAATTTAATTCTTGGCTCACTTACATCAAAGTCACAAGGGGAAAATTAAAAGAAAAAAAAATGCAGTTTTCGATTCCATCACTACCTTCATTAATCCGAATGCTAAGAGGTGGGCCTCAGAGTATTTATTAACCAGGTTCTCATATTACAATAAACACTAAAATGTGAGAAACATAAAACTGAGGACTGCAAATTAAGGTACAAATGAGGAATAAATAGAAAATTCTATAGCAACATACCTCTTTTGTGGTTAGAATTTAAATTTTATTAAAAAATAAAAAGGATTAAAAAAGAGCATGTTTTTTAATAAGCTATATACAGTTTCTGAGGCTTAAAAATGGATATTACATATTATTATTTTTATTAGCTTTTTTGATCCACCATGCAACATGTGGAATTTTCCCCATCTTGGATGTCTGCATTTGAAGCACAAAATCTTAACCACTGGACTGCCAAGGAAGTCCAAACATGGAGATTTTATTAATCTTTGAGAATAGATTTTTTTTAACTTGTTTTAGTAAAATGCTCATGGAATGATAGCCAAATACAGTTCAAAATTTGAGTTTTCTTGGTTAAATTGGGAAAACACCATTAATCCGAGTGAAGATGGTGTGCATCCTCCACTGCAATTTACCATTTTAATATGATTGGTATGTCCTTTATCTCTTCCTTAAGCTTTTTGTTTTGAAGTAGAGTGTGGTAGTATACCTATTTTCTAATCATCAAAACTAAACAATATGTATTTTTCACATTTTTTACTTTCAATATACTTGTGTATTTAGTTGTAAAGATTAATTCTTTTGAAGGGCATTGAGTTTTAACAATCTCTGTCTTTGCTTTAGAGTGTTTAATATGCAGTTCATAGAGTAACATCTCTGCTTTTCAACATACTATCTAGGTTTGTTGGCAGAGTAATATCTAAAATCCTCATTATCTCTGGAGGATTTGGTTCAGGAGCACAGGTAGATATAAAAACCTGAGAATGCTCAAGTTCCTTATAAAAAACGTTGTAGTAAAAGGTGTAAACCCCAAGCCTATCCTCAGTTTGTATCCATGAATTCAACAGACATTGGACTGAAATTCCATCTGCAGTTGGTTGAATCCATAGTGTGAAACCTGCAAATGCAGGGGGCTATGTTTCATATCTGTTGAACAATCTGAGATTGTTTCTATTTTTCCATCTACTCTTTGTTTCTCATCTTCTTTCTTAATTTCAATGAATCAAGCATTTGCTTCATTTGTACTTTTTCGTCTGTTGATCTAGTTATGTCTAATTGTGCTGTTTTTACTGATTTCTCAATATCACAACGTACATCTAAGCTCAGGACAGTTGTCTTCAAAAATATTCTACCTCTCTCATAAGGTGAGAATTTACAAAGATATGTTCCCAATTATTCTTGACATACATTGTGCTCTTATTGTCAATTATTTTGTATGCACATATGCTATAAGACCGCATTGCATTGTTATCAATTTTACTCAGTAAAATGGATAATCTTTTACAGGGGTGGAAAATTCTGAAAGAGATGGGAATACTAGACCACCTGACCTGCCTCTTGAGAAACCTATATGGAGGTCAGGAAGCAACAGTTAGAACTGAACATGGAATGACAGATTGGTACCAAATAGGCAAAGGAGTACGTCGAGTCTATATTGTCACCCTGCTTATTCTATGCAGAGTACATCATGAGAAATGCTGGGCTGGAAGAAGCACAACCTGGAATCAAGATTGCCGGGAGAAATCTCAATAACCTCAGATATACAGATGACATCACCCTTATGGCAGAAAGGCAGGAACTCAAAAGCATCTTGATGAAAGTAAAAGAGGAGAGTGGAAAAGTTGGCTTAAAGTTCAACATTCAGAAAACTAAGATCCTGGCATGTGGTCCCATCACTTCATGGGAAATAGATGGGGAAACAGTGGAAACAGTGTCAGACTTTATTTTGGGGGGCTCCAAAATCACTGCAGATGGTGACTGCAGCCATGAAATTAAAAGACACTTAATCCTTGGAAGGAAAATTATGACCAACCTAGATAGCATATTGAAAAGCAGAGACATTACTTTGCCAACAAAGGTCCATCTAGTCAAGGCTATAGCTTTTTCAGTGGTCATGTATGGATGTGAGAGGTGGACTGTGAAGAAAGCTGAGGGCCAAACAATTGATGCTTTTGAACTGTGGTGTTGGAGAAGACTCTTAAGAGTCCCTTGGACTGCAAGGAGATCCAACCAGTCTATTCTAAAGGAGATCAGTCTTTGGTGTTCTTTGGAAGGAAGGATGCTAAAGCTGAAACTCCAGTACTTTGGCCACCTCATGCAAAGAGTTGACTCACTGGAAAATACTCTGATGCTGGGAGGGATTGAGGGCAGGAGGAAAAGGGGATGACCGAAGATGAGATGGCTGGATGGCATCACCGACTCAATGGACATGAGTTGGGGTGAACTCTAGGAGTTGGTGATGGACAGGGAGGCCTGGCGTGCTGCAATTCATGGGGTCGCAAAGAGTCGTATACGACTGAGCGACTGAACTGAACGTCTTGATATTGGAAAACCCTTTATATTTACAGGCATATTCTACTTTTATGTATTCTTCATCCCTATAGTTTTCCCTCAGCTTAATTTTCTTTCAGCTCAAATATCATCTTTGACAATTTACCGAGGTCATGCTGGCTAACTGACAATGGACTTTCAGCACTGAATCTGTCTGAAAAAGTTTTGATGTCACATTTATTTTTGGATGATTTTGCTTCATATAGAATTCGAGGTTAGTAATTGAGAGTTGATCTGAGAAAGCGGTAGCTTTGCTCAGTTCTTTAGCATTGCCCTCAGCTTTAGCAGCTTAGCCCTGGCACCCTGGGATGTGGGCTCTTCCCTGCATCCGTCCACCTTGCTCATCAGCAAGGTTTGTCTCATACTCTGTGTAACACCTCAGATGCCTGGATGGTATGTTCAGCTTCTTGGACCTTTCTGCTTGTGTCTGTGCTTTGGGGCATTTCTTTGTCAAATAACTGATTCCTCCTACATTAATGACTGAAGGAGACCTACAGATCCTGGAGGCACTCATGACCAATGTTCAAACTTCTCTAGGCTCCAAATGAGAGATTGCTCTCAACACTTACCCTATCCCTCAGCTTTCTTAAGAGTCCTTGATAAAGGTCTGAATGGAAAACTTAGTGAGTACAGACTCTGTTTACATCTGGGGCTCCAGATGGCTCTAAACCATCACACTGGCAAACACTCAAACTTTAAAAAGTCCTTAGACGTTCAGCAGTGCTCTTTTTACCCCATAATTATTGCAGCTTCTCCTTCTCCTGCTATTCCAGAAAGGGTGAGGAAGTTGATGGTCTCTTCTGTGTTAAAGTGATTTGTTACTTCTCTGATTGAAGTACAACTGTTTCTTATGACTTCAGGATTCTATATTGGGTTTAAACAGTGTGTTGTAGGTTATTTTGTTGTGGTTTAGTCTCAAGTAGTATCCAACACTTTGCAACCCTATGGACTAGAAGTCCCACAAGGCTCTTCAGTCCATGGCATTTCTCAGGTAAGAGTATTGGAGTGGGTTGCCATTTCCTTCTCTAGGGGATCTTCCTGACCCAAGGAATGAATCCAGGTCTCCTGCATTGTAAGCAGACTCTTCGCTGACTGAGTCACCATGAAACAAGATGAAAACAAAATTTCCTTGGGCAAAATCTCCATGCCCTAATTATCTTATTTTAAAAAGAAGATATGTCCTGGCTATTACGAGACAGCAAAAGAGACACAGATATATAGAACGGACTTTTGGACTCTGTGGGAGAGGGAGAGGGTGGGATGATTTGGGAGAATGGCATTGAAACATATATACTATCATGTAAGAAACGAAGCACCAGCCTAAGTTTGATACAGGATACAGGATGCTTGGGGCTGGTGCACAGGGATGATCCAGAGAGATGACATGGGGTGGAAGGTGGGAGGGGGATTCAGGATTGGGAGCTCATATACACCTGTGGCAGATCCATGGCAATGTATGGCAAAACAAATACAGTATTGCAAAGTAAAATAAAGTAAAAATAAAATTTTAAAAAAAAAGAAAGAAAGAAAGAAAAAGAAACCAAAAAAAAAAAAAAAGAAGATAAAAAGCATGCCAAGTCCTGAGGTAAGTTTTACACAATTTACAATATGCAAATCCCTAAAACACTGTCTTTTACATAAAAAGCTCTGAATAGTATAATATGCGATAATTGAAACCTGCTGCAGTTTACTTATTTTCTAAGTGTTGTGGACATATTTGACTCAAGGATATTAACTCATATGCAATTGCTTGTGCATATTCATATATGCTTAAAATCTTTTAAAATATATAATTTATTAATTCAAATATTAATCATCCACAAAATGTACATCTAACTTAGTACACATTTTTAATCTAAGTTTTAAAAGTGGCTTAGATATGTGTAATAATATTTAAGACACCTGAAACAGAATATTTAATGATACTATTCATTAGTAATAAAATACATAGCCTTATTCTAATA
>SJYC01105965.1:0-13772 GCA_006408675.1 Madoqua kirkii | reverse complement strand
TTTCATTTTTATCTTAACAGAAACTATCATAAATAATGTTTCAGGCAGGAATATATTGGTTTAAATGGATTTTAATGGTTGAAAAATATTTTATTATATTTATTTGTCAGTGTTTACTTAAGCTTTACTCAATGATGAACAAATATGTTGCTTACAATTTTAAGATCACATTTGTTTCATAAATACATTGAATCCCTCTGAGATAAATCTACTTTTAAAACATAAACTTTTAGAAATGTAATTATTAAATTAAGGGAATACATATTTCAAAATTTGTGATATTACTTAGTTCCTCTCATATATTTCAGTTCAGTTCAGTTGCTCAATCGTGTCTGACTCTGCGACTCCATGAATTGCAGCATGCCAGGCCTCCCTGTTCATCCCTGTCTCTCAGAGTTCGCACAGACTCACGTCCATCGAGTCCATGATATCATCCAGCCATGTCATCCTCTGTTGTTCCCTTCTCCTCCTGCCCCCAATCCCTCCCAGCATCAGAGTCTTTACCAATGAGTCAACACTTCTCATGAGGTGGCCAAAGTACTGGAGTTTTAGCTTTAGCATCATTCCTTCCAAAGAGATCCCAGGGCTGATCTCCTTCAGAACGGACTGGTTGAATCTCCTTGCAGTCCAAGGGACTCTCAAGAGTCTTCTCCAACACCACAGTTCAAAAGCATCAATTCTTCAGTGCTCAGACTTCTTCACAGTCCAACTCTCACATTCATACATGACCACAGGAAAAACCATAGCCTTGACTAGATGGAGTTTTGTTGGCAAAGTAATGTCTCTGCTTTTGAATATACTATCTAGGTTGGTCATAACTTTTCTTCCAAGTAGTAAGCGTCTTCTAATTTCATGGCTGCAGTCACCATTTGCAGTGATTTTGGAGCCGCCCAAAATAAAATATGACACCATTTCCACTGTTTCCCCATCTATTTCCCATGAAGTGATGGGACCAGGTGCCATGATCTTCGTTTTCTGAATGTTGAGCTTGAAGCCAACTTTTTCACTCTCCTCTTTCACTTTCATCAAGAGGCTTTTGAGTTCCTCTTCACTTTCTGCCATAAGGGTGGTGTCATCTGCATATCTGAAGTTATTGACATTTCTTCTGGCAATCTTGATTCCAGCTTGTGTTTCTTCCAGTCCAGCGTTTCTCATGATGCACTCTGCGTATAAGTTAAATAAGCAGAGTGACAATATACAGACTTGATGTAATCCGTCTCCTATTTCAAAACAATGTGTTGTTCCATGTCCAGTTCTAACTGTTGCTTCCTGACCTGCATACAGATTTCTCAAGAGGCAGGTTAGGTGGTCGGGTATTCCCATCTCTTTCAGTATTTTCCACAGTTTATTGGGATCCACACAGTCAAAGGCTTTGGCATAGTCAATAAAACAGAAGTAGATGTTTTTCTGGAACTCTCTTGCTTTTTCCATGATCCAGAGGATGTTGGCGATTTGATCTCTGGTTCCTCTGCCTTTTCTAAAACCAGCTTGAACATCGGGGAGTTCATGGTTCACGTATTGCTGAAGCCTAGCTTGGAGAATTTTTAGCATTACTTTACTAGCATGTGAGATGAGTGCAACTGTGCGGTAGTTTGAGCATTCTTTTGCATTGCTTTTCTTTGGAATTGGAATGAAAACTGACCTTTTCCAGTCAAATACTTATTAACTGCCTATCTTAAACCTCACACTGTTTTGAGCACGTGAAGTCTATCTGTGGACAAAAGAAGAAATATGTCTGCCCCAGAAATATTCAAACAAATATTCAAGCAGGTGAATCTGATTAAGTGTACTTCATGAAATGGGAGCCTTATGTTATTTTTATGTAATTACTGTCCGATTCCCATAGTACAATCTATTGTAAAGTGTGTCTTTTCCTCTACAATCTGCAAGCAACCTCATTTATTTACTGTGACTAAGTTCTCTAGAGTGTTTTCTTTTTAATTGATCTCTTTACCTCATCTTGGACCAGTATTAAATATCATAGTTTATTAAACATTTTGACATGTAGTGAAGATAATCCTGTGTCAATCTGTTAAAATGGCTTTCATATTTAGAATTCTCTAAATATTATCATTCATATAACCATTTGATTACTCCTTATATGCTGACTTTATCAATATTTTGGATGCTATCTGGTATTTCAGTTTTATTTCCCACATAGTGCTCCTCATAGTATCTTTTCTAAATATTAATTTACTTGTTTAAAGTCTAATTTCTACCAGTGAAATATAAGCTTCATAAGAACATGGATCCTGGTTGCCTATGACACGGCTATCTACTTGTACCTGTTTCACTAAGAAAGATGCCTTGCGTGTAGGAGGCAATGATAACTGTTTAAAGCATAGATGAATAGAAAAATTATATGCCTATTAAATATAGTCCACAACTTCTGAATCACATTATCTTCTCTGTGTTTGAATGATTTAACAAAATTCAGTTTCTCCAAATGTAAGCAACTGTAGCCACCATCACTATTACTCATAACAGTAACAAAGTAGTGACTAAATATTTTCTTAAAATATATCAATCACTAAACTAAAGGAATCACCATGCAATTCTCACTATCAAAACAATCTTATGACGTCTGTGGTTTTGTTTCTTCTTTATTATGAAACAATACGTAGGCAACAAAAGTGCATAGACCATATACATAAGATATAATAAATAATTATAAACAGTTTACTGTCAAATCTATAAATAGAATCTTACCTATGTTGTGTGTGTGTGTGTGTGTGTGTGTGTGTGTGTGTGTGTGTGTGCTCGGTCATGTCCAATTATTTGCAGCCCCATGAACTGTAGCCCATCAGGCTCCTCTGTCCATGAGATTTTCATGGCAAGAATACTAGAGTGTGTTTCCGTTTCCTTCTCCAAGGAATCTTCGTGAGCCAGGGATTGAACCCTCGTCTCTTGAATCTCCTGCACTGATGGGCGGGTTGTTTACCAATTGAGACATCCAGGAAGCCCTACCTGTATTCTAGTAGTCTTCCAAAGATCCCTCAAAAGTCATCATTTCTACCTTCAGTCTACAGACAATGACTGTATTGACTTTTTAAATAACTCATCTTTGCTTTCCTTTTCCATTCTATTACATAAGTCTATGACCCTAAGGGATACATTTTATTTTGCTCATCGTGTTTTCTATGACTTGAGTAGTGGGGAGAATATTCTCCCTAGATTGCTTTCATCATTCACTGTGTAAGATCAAGTTATAATGTTGCATAGAATCCTTAACATTGGTCTAGAATTAATCATTTCAGAGTGCATCTCGTTTTATCATTTTATTTCACAGTTGATAGTTGATGAGCTTCTAGGTTCCAGTTTGGGGCTTTTACATGTCAAGTTTGTATAAACATCATTGTGCATGGATTCTGCTACTCATATAGATGAGTTTCTCTAGGGTATATATTAATATTTAGTAGTCAAAACCCTAGGAGATATTTCAGCTTTTCTAGATAATATCATCTTATTTTCACTTGGAGGATTACACTTCTTTTTTTTTTTAATTTTATTTTACAGTATTGGTTTTGGCATAAGGATTACACTTCTTAAGGTGTATAAAATATATTTATGTTCCTCAAGATCACTAATATTTTTTTGTCTGTTTTTTTTCTTCATTTCTTATAGAAGTGCTTAGTATACATTTGATACTTGTCCTTTGTTTATTAAAGAGTGGAAATTATTTTCTATGACTTAACTAATGTTAATTTTTGTAAAAATTAATTCTAAGCAAAGTGTTAATTGTTTTCTCAGTGGTTAATGATTTCTATATTTTAATATAATTTTTATCTTGAAATCACAGCGATAATATACTTTTCTAATTTTCAAAATATTTTTAGATTTTTTTTTTTTTTTTTTGCATACAGGTATTGATTCTCTTTGGGCTTCCCTGGTGACTCAGATAGTAAAGAATCCTGATGTAAACAGGGAGACCTGAGTCCAATCCCTGGGTTAAAAAGATCCCTTGGAGAAGGGAGCAGCAACACACTGAAGTATTCTTACCTAAAGATTCCCTATGGACAGAGGAGCCTGGTGGGCTACAGTCCATGGATGTGTAGCTCAATTATTTTATATACTCAGTTGAACAATTCAGCAAAATCTTTGAGACTTTCCTGCATTTTATTGTGTCTAAATTTCCCTTTAGACAGGACTATTCAGGTTTGCTACCCATGGCTTATTTGGTGAATGAAATTAGTAAGTATTTGTTTCAATGACAACTCAATAAACACCAGAGATCCTTATTTCTTTTACTCACAACTTTGTGCCAGGCTATTTTTGTTAATATAGTTAATATATATACTCAAACATATTTATTTATATTTTATAATATGGTTGATTTTAATTCATATGAAAGGTTATGAAATTGAAAAGACATTAGAATCATTTAAGAATCACTGATAGTGGCAGGATAAAAGTAGAAAAAAATAATCCACTTCATTATACATAACATAAAGCTTCCTATACATAAAATTGAGACTTTCCTGCATTTTATTGTGTCTAAATTTCCCTTTAGACAGGACTATTCAGGTTTGCTACCCATGGCTTATTTGGTGAATGAAATTAGTAAGTATTTGTTTCAATGACAACTCAATAAACACCAGAGATCCTTATTTCTTTTACTCACAACTTTGTGCCAGGCTATTTTTGTTAATATAGTTAATATATATACTCAAACATATTTATTTATATTTTATAATATGGTTGATTTTAATTCATATGAAAGGTTATGAAATTGAAAAGACATTAGAATCATTTAAGAATCACTGATAGTGGCAGGATAAAAGTAGAAAAAAATAATCCACTTCATTATACATAACATAAAGCTTCCTATACATAAAAAGCAATGTAATTAACTATTCATAGGAAAAAAATCAAGTGTAACTTTTCACAAAGTTCATCTGAGAAAGAACAATGGATGAAACCATACATATAAAACCATTTTAGGTATGAATATTCAGGAAAGTTGAAAACTGCTATAGAAATACTTTTTAGTCAATTTAAAGTATGTCAGTCTTTACTGTACTTCCCTGGTGGCTCATTTGGTAAAGAATCTGTGGCAATGCAGGAGACTGCCTTTACTGCAGACCTGGCTTTGATTCCTGGGTCAGGAAGATCCTTTGGAGAGGGAAATGACAATCCACTCCAGTATTATTGCCTGGGAAATCCCATGGACACAGGAACCTGGACATGACTTAGACTAAACCACCACCAACATGTCACTCTTTATTACATAATTTATGAAGCTTATGCTGAAACTAATTTCAGCAGTTATTTAAATACATATATAAAGTACATTTGTTTTATTGATATACCACATAGAAAGTAAAACTAATATGAAAGGATTAATTTATTGGTTTATTTTCTGAGAATTTAAGTTTCATAAATGAAGCTTGTTAAGCAACATAGGGAAACATAAAGTCTGGGGCTATACAGGGAAAGTTCTATGCAGCCGAATTCTGAAATCATTTGAATTAAGTAAGCCAGATATTAAAGGCTTTTTAAGAAACAGCCTTAATATGGTCATAATTCAAAGCATTATTTGAATATACATTATAATGCTTTTATCTGTTTGTGCTATTTCTCGGTGTTCTTAGGACCCAACAAAAAGTACAATAAAATAACCACCATTAATCATAGATATAAGTATTGTGTGACTTCAGATTATAACTAAATGACAGTGAAGTTACTCAGTTATGTCTGACTCTTTGAGACCCCATGGATTGCAGCCTACCAGACTCCTCCATCCATGGGATTTTCCAGGCAAGAATACTGGAGTAGGTTGCCATTTCTTTCTCCAGGCGATCTTCCCAACCCAGGAATTAAACCCAGGTCTCCTGCATTGCAGGCAGACGCTTTACCAATTGAGCCACTAGAGAAGTTCATAAGGGACTGATATTATTATGAATTTTAAAACATAGATTCAAGTGAACATGACTTTCTAAAGAGTAATTAAATATAGCAAATTCAAATCCATTTGATACTATATGCTTAAATTATTCTTATAGTCATCAATATGATTAAATATATTTGCCCTGTGCTTAATTCTCCAACTTCAGTTCACTTCCGTTCAAACGCTCAGTCCTGTCCAACTCTTTGCGACACCAAGAATCACAGCACGCCAGGCCTCCCTGTCCATCACCATCTCCCGGAATTCCCTCAGACTCAGGTCCATCGAGTCCGTGATGCCATCCAGCCATCTCATCCTTTGTAGTCCCCTTCTCCTCCTGCCCCCAGTTTTTTCTAGCATCAGAGTCTTTTCCAATGAGTCAACTCTTCCCATGAGGTGGCCAAAATACTGGAGTTTCAGCTTTACCATCATTCCGTCCAAAGAAATATCAGGGCTGATCTCCTTCAGAATCGACTGGTTGGATCTCCTTGTAGTCCAAGGGACTCTCAGGAGTCTTCTCCAACACCACAGTTCAAAAGCATCAATTCTTCCACGCTCAGCCTTCTTCACAGTCCAACTCTCACATCCATGCATGACCACAGGAAAAACCATAGCTTTGACTAGACAGACCTCAGTTGGCAAAGTAATGTCTCTGCTTTTGAATATACTATCTAGATTGGTAACAACTTTTCTTTCATGGAGTAAGGTGAAGGTGAAGTCGCTCATTCGTATCTGACGCTTCGAGACCCCGTGGACTGTAACCTACTAGGCTTCTCTGTCCATTGCAATTTCCTTCTCCAGGGGATCTTCCAGACCCAGGGGTCGAACCTGAGTCTCCCGCATTGGAGGCAGACGCTTTAACCTCTGAGACACCAGGGAAGCCGTTCATGGAGTAAGTGTCTTCTAATTTCATGGCTGCAGTCACCATCTGCAGTGATTTTGGAACCCCCAAAATAAAGTGTGAAACTGTTTCCACTGTTTCCCCATCTATTTCCCATGAAGTGATGGGATCAAATGCCGTGATCTTAGTTTTCTGAATGTTGACCTTCTGAATGTTCACTCTCCACTTTCACTTGGATCAAGAGACTCTTCAATTCCTCTTCACTTTCTGCCATAAGGGTGGTGTCATCTGCATATCTGAGGTTATTGATATTTCTCCTGGCAATCTTGATTCCAGCTTGTGCTTCTTCCAGTCCAGCGTTTCTCATGATGTACTCTGCATAGAAATTAAAGAAGCAGGGTGAAAATATACAGCCTTGATATACTCCTTTTCCTGTTTAGAACCAGTCTGTTCTTTCATGTCCAGTTCTAACTGCTGCCTCCTTACCTGCATATAGGTTTCTCAAGAGGCAGATCAAGTGGTCTAGTATTCTCATCTGTTTAATAATTTTCCACAGTTTCTTGTGATCCATACAGTCAAAGGCTTTGGCATAGTCAATAAAGCAGAAATAGATGTTTTCCTGGAACTCTCTTGCTTTTTCCACGTTCCAGTGGATGTTGGCAATTTGATCTCTGGTTCCTCTGCCTTTTCTAATACCAGCTGGAACATCTGGAAGTTCATGGTTCATGTATTGTTGAAGCCTGTCTTGGAGAATTTTGAGCATTACTTTACTAGCATGTGAGATGAGTCCAATTGTGCCCTAGTTAGAACATTGTTTGGCATTGCCTTTCCTTGGGATTGGAATGAATACTGACCTTTCCAGACCTTTCAGGTTTGACCTATATCAAATCTCTTATGATTATGCAGTAGAAGTGAAAAACAGATTCAAGAGATTATATCTGATAGATGGAGTGCCTGAAGAACTCTGGACAGAGGTTCGTGACATTGTACAGGAGGGAGTGGTCAAGACCATCCCCAAGAAAAAGAAGCAAAATGGTTCTCTAAAGAGGCTTTGCAAATAGCTAAGAAAAGAAGAGAAGCTAAAGGCAAAGGAGAAAAGGAAAGATATACCCATCTGAATGCAGAGTTCTAAAGAATAGCACAGAGGGATAAGAAAGCCTTCCTTAGTTATCAATGCAAAGAAATAGAGGAAAATAATAGAAGGGAAAGACTAGAGATCTCTTCAAGAAAACTAGAAATACCAAGGAAACATTTCATGCACACATGGGCTTGATAAATGACAGAAATGATATGGACCTAACAGAAGCAGAAGATATTAAGAAGAGGTGGCAAGAATACACAGAAGAACTATACACAAAAGATCTTCATGATCAGATAACCACGATGGTGTAATCACTCACCTAGAGCCAGACATCCTGAAATGCAAAGTCAAGTGGGCCTTAGGAAGAATCACTATGAAAAAGCTAGTGGAGTTGATGGAATTCCAGCTGAGCTATTTCAAATCCTGAAAGATGACACTGTGAAATTGCTGCACTCAACATGTCAGCATATTTGGAAAATGCAGCAGTGGCCACAGGACTGGAACTGATCAATTTTCATTCCAATCCCAAAGAAAGGCAATGCCCAAGAATGTTCAAACTACCACACAATTTCACTCATCTCACACGCTAGAAATGTAATGTTCAAAATTCTCTAAGATAGGCTTCAACAATACGTGAAACATGAACTTCCAAATGTTCAAGCTTGATTTATAAAAGGCAGAGGAACCAGATATCAAATGGCCAATATTCGTTGGATCACTGAAAAAGCAAGAGAGTTCCACAAACAACACCTACTTCTGCTTTATTGACTGCACCACAGCCTTTGACTGTGTGGATCACAACAAACTGTGGACAATTCTTAAAGAGACGGGAATACCAGAATACCTTCCTTGCCTTCTGAGAAATCTGTATGCAGGTCAAGAAACAATAGTTAGAACAGGACATGGAACAACACACTGGTTCCAAATTGGGAAAGGAGTATGTCGAGGCTGTATATTGTCATCCTGTGTATTTAACTTAAATGTAGAGTAGATCATGAGGTTTGCTGGGCTGAATGAAGCACAAGCTGGAATCAAGATTGCTGGGAGAAATATCAATAACCTCAGTTATGCAGATGACACCACTCTTACGGCAGAAAGCAAAGAAGAATTAAAGAACCTCTTGATGAAAGTGAAAGAGAAGACTGAAAAAGTTGGTTTAAAACTCACCATTCAGAAAACCAAGATCATGGCATCCAGTTCCCATCAGTTCCTTGCAAATAGATGGGGAAACAAAGGAAACATTGACAGACTTTATTTTCTTGGGCTCCAAAATCACTGCAGGTGGCGACTTCAACCATGAAATTAGGATGCTTGCTCTTTGGAAGAAAAGCTATGACCAATCCTGGACAGCATATTAAAAAGCAGAGACATTACTTTGCCAACAAAGATCCATCTAGTCAAAGCTATGGTTTTCCCAGTAGTCATGTATAGATGTGAGAGTTGGACTGTAAAGAAAGCTGAGTGCCAAAGAACTGATGCTTTTGAACTGTGGTGTTGGAGAAGACTCTTGAGAGTCCCTTGGACTGCAAGGAGATCCAACCAGTCAATTCTAAAGGAAATCAGTCTGAATATTCATTGGTAGGACTGATGCTGAAGCTGAAGCTCCAATACTTTGCCCATCTGATGTGAAGAACTAACTCACTGGTAATGATTGAAGCTAGGAGAAGAAGGGGAGAGGATGAGATGGTTGGATGGCATCACCAACTCGATGGGCATGAGTTTAAATAATGTCTTGGAGTTGTTGATGGACAGGGAAGCCTGGCAGGCTTCAGTCCATGGAGTTGCAAAGAGTTGGACATGACTGAGTGACTGAACTGTACTGACTAGTGTTTCCAGCGGGTGTTTAGTGTGGCATGGAATTACAACACTTGAATTGCAACAACTATTGCTACATTCTCAGAGCTGTTACTTCAGCTTGAGACTTTTCTACCCTATTTGCTTCTAGGAGCCCTTGAAAAACCTATTCCATATACCCGTATACCTTGCTTTGGCCTATGAATGTTGTTGAAGTGTTTCCTCCTGTGTTCTTATAATCAAACATAGGCCAACGGCAGAAAAAGCAAGAGATGTCAAGCCAGACATAGCCAGGTCAAGAAAGCTAAGCATCCAGTACCTGATATTAAGTAAAATGTAAATATGTCTGAGGAATTCAGCTAGAAACTTATGTCCTAAATAGTACCAGAGTAAGAAGTCTTGCTATGACTAAAAATTTATAACTATGATTTTCTATTCATCTTTAGATGCTTGTGGCTGAAACTTTCATTGAAGATTTATGTGGCTGCCTCTGTAAATAGCTCAAGTAATTAGTATTGATGTTTACTAGAGTGAGTCTAATTGTAGCAAACAAAAAATATCCACATTAGCTATTTTTCAGAGAGAATTAGCTCTCAAATTCTTCTTTCTCCCACCCTAAACCACCCCATCCTCCTCCAAAAAATCACTATGCTTGACCCCAGCGGAGACTAGTTTCCGTGTCTGTTTAAGCCACATCATCAGTAACAGGGTAACGAATGTCTGTATATATTTTCACTTGGCACAAAAGTTTGTCCTTTAAACAAGAAAGTCTAACTATGGCTTAGATACACCTACTAGCTGATACTATAGTAATGCCCCCTCAGTAAATCTACTCTGCTTTAATAATACATAATTTTCAAGTTCTACATGTTAACTCAAAAATATTTATGGTATCTTCTTCATTCTTACCTCTGAAAATTATTGCAGTGAAAAAGTATACTTTAACCCCCTTTCTCACAGCATTTTCCCCAAGTTTGCCTAGATTCGGTAGAAAGTATATTTTCTAAGTAATGTGTTGAACGCTAATGACATGCCAGGCTCCAAACCAAAGTAGACTCCACTGCACCAAAAACCAAAATAAAAAGAGAAAAAGTTATGATTATTTTAGTAGATAAAAAAGCATTTGACAAAGTTCAATATAATTTATGGGAAAAAAAAAACTCTCAGCAGAGCAGGGAAAAAAAAAACAACAACAACAAAAAACAGGCTCTCCTCAGTCTGATAAAGGATGTATATAAAAACCTGAAACTCACATGATACTTAGGACTGAATGCTTTCTTCCTCAAATTTTGATGAGATTTTGATTCCCAGTAGAAAAAATAGAATGCAGAGCTTAAGAAAATAACTATGGAGTTAGATACTCAGGGTTTGAAATCAAGCTCTACAGTTGCTACTTTTTGTTAATCTTTGACAAATTATTTACACCGTTTTAAATTCTTTTTGTGTGAAATGGAAAATAATAACATAAAATGCTTCATTTATTACTGGTTATGTTTTTAAATAAGATAAAATACTTGGTTTGGAGCCTGGGATGTCATTAGTGTTCAATATGTTATTTAGAAAATATGCTTTCTACCAAATCTTATGCAAACACGGGGAAAGGCTATGAGAAATGGAGTTAAAGAAATCAATGTATAAAAGTCAAGCAAGTATTGGACTTTTTTGTTTTTGTCTCTCAAAGTGTTATTTTTATAGATTATACTCCACTAAATGTTATTCCAGATAATGGCTATTATTCCCTGTGCTATACAATATATCCTTGGAAACAATATTGTAAATCAGCTATGTGTGCTTAGTTGCTCAGCCGTGTCTGACTGTGACCCCATGGACTACGCCTGCTAGGCTCCTCTGTCCATGGGGATTCTCCAGGCAAGAATACTGGAGTAGGTTGCTATGCCCTCCTCGAGGGGATCTTTCCAACCCAGGAGTTGAACCAGGGTCTCCTGCATTGCAGGCAGATTCTTTACTGTCTGAGTCACCAAGGAAGCCCATTCAAATGACTGAGATCACTACTTTTTAAACAATGCATGCACCTGTAGATAATTGCCATAAGAATATTTTAAAGTAAAAATGATTTACCAGATGTTCTAACCTCTTAGAATATGTTATTGGTTGAAGTGTGTTCCCCCAAATTGATATATTGAAGTCCTAACCTGCAGTACCTCAAAATGTGGCATTATTTGGGGATGGGGTTTCTAAAGAGGTAATTAAATTAGAAGGAGATAATTAGGGTGGACCGTAATCCAGTATGATTGATTTCCCTATCAGAAGAAGAAATGTGAACTTAGAAAAAAAAAACAGAGCAAAAACCATGAGAAAGTATACGGAGAAATTGCCATTTACAAGTCAATGAAAGGAGCCTTGGAAGAAACCAACGCAGCTAGCACCTTGATCTAGAATTTATATCTTCCAGAACTGTGAGAAAAAGCAAAAATCTGTTGTTTAAGCTATCTAGTCTCTTTCTCTTGGAGAAGGCAATGACACTTCACTCCAGTACTCTTGCCTGGAAAATCCCATGGACAGAGAAGAATGGTAGGCTGCAGTCCATGGGGTGGCTAAAGAGTCAGACACAGCTGAGCGACTTCACTTTTCACTTTTCACTTTCATGCATTGAGAAGGAAATGGCAACCCACTCCAGTGTTCTTGCCTGGAGAATCCCAGGGATGGGGGAGCCTGGTGGGCTGCTGTCTATGGGGTCGCACAGAGTTGGACACGAATGAAGTGACTTAGCAGCAGCAGCAGCAGCAGCAGTCTCTTTCTCTAGTATTTTGTTATAGCAGCCCTAGAAGCTGAACTCAGGAAACATTTTCTTGAACTTGTTTATTAGGTAGCATACTACCTGTCATAGATTTCAGATTCTGTGATGAAATTCAAGTGAGGGAGGCTAAACAATTTTTAGGCCTCAAAGGCACATTTTGTGGTATTGCACATGTTTATTTACCTGCCTTAATGAAAATAAATGGTATTCTTTGACACTGGGTATTTAATAGAATTTTATCCAGTACTGGAAATTTTCTTGCTTCAGGTAGTTTGAGGAATCAATACTGTATCTGAGAAGGGATTTCTATAAATTCTATCTGATTTATTACCTTACCATAAAAATGTTTAAGAAGATAAATGTCAAATTTGTTTATGCAAGGCAGGTACTATGATAATAAAATAAAATGACAGCAAAAACAACATTTTAAGTTCAGTTCAGTTCAGTCATTCAGTCGTGTCCGACTCTTTGTGATCCCATGAATTGCAGCACGCCAGGCCTCCCTGTCCATCACCAACTCCCGGAGTTCACTCAGACTCACATCCATTTCTTGATCCCTGTCTCCTACACAATGTCATGAACCTCATTCCATAATTCATCAGACACTCTATCTATCAGATCTAGTCCCTTAAATCTTTTTCTCACTTCCACTGTATAATCATAAGGGATTTGATTTAGGTCATACCTGAATGGTCTAGGAGTTTTCCCTACTTTCCTCAGTTTGTGCTGAATTTGGTAATAAGGAGTTCATGATCTGAGCCACCATCTCCTGGTCTTGTTTTTGTTGACTATATAGAGCTTCTCCATCTTTGGCTGCAAAGGATATAATCAATCTGATTTCGATGTTGACCATCTGGTGATGTCCATGTGTAAAGTATTCTCTTGTGTTGTTGGAAGAGGGTGTTTGCTATGACCAGTGCATTTACTTGGCAAAACTCTGTGTTTGCCCTGCTTCATTCCGCATTCCAAAGCCAAATTTGCCTATTACTCCAGGTGTTTCTTGACTTCCTACTTTAGCATTCCAGTCCCTTATAATGAAAAGGACATCTCCAACTTAGATCCATGTGTAAATAATAGTATTGCATTTCTGTTTTGCATACCATGCACAAATGTAATTTTGAAAGGGTTTTCCTTGTAATCATAAAAAGTTTTAATGTACATAGTCTTTTGTTTTAAAATCTTGAAATTTCTATCAGGAAGCCATGATTGTAAATATAAAGTTAATTCAAGACATTCAGGCTTCCTGATAATATACAAGATCATATGATAAAGGTTATATGTGGAATCTAAAATAGTGATATAAATGAACTTATTTGTAAATCAGAAATAAATTCACAGACATAGAAAATAAACTTATGATTATCAAATGGGATAGCAGATGTCTCTTATACACATCTAACCCTCGTCTCTTGAA
>SJYC01105964.1:0-15811 GCA_006408675.1 Madoqua kirkii | reverse complement strand
CTGATAATTTAACATTCTATGAACATGACTGAAAACATACCAAGTCAGTCAAGTATTCTGGAAGTCAACAAAATTCTGGAATTTTAAAAGATAAATTATAAAATTACTATATATTGTCATTTGTAAATGAAAAAGAAGAGATGAGATAAAGTTAACTTCTCACTCTGGAAATCTGAATATAAAATACACAAGGATGTTTTGCGAATTTTGGACAACCTCTCAGCACTCCCTCATCCCCTTTTTGTATTTATATGCATTAAAAGTCAAAACTAATCAATTGCACAGTTCATATGTATCTTTCTCTGTAAGTAACTAACTGAGAATGATATTACCGTATTCAAGTTTTGATAGTCATTATGTAATTAAAGTTCCAATGTATGTTCAAATGAGCTTATCTCAACTTTATTTTAACCTGTGATCCATTTTGGTAAACATCAAACTCTGATGTCTTCCATTAATGTCATTTGAATTTCAAAATAAATTAGGCATTGTCACCAAGAGCATGTCAAATCAATGATAATATTAGTAAAATAAATTATAATTTGAAAGATAAGATCATTGCATGCCTAAGGTCTGACTCTTTGTCAGGAAGTTCACTATCCTAGGAAGTGAAGAAGTTTAAACACAATAAAGGTCACTCTCAATGTCAATTCTTTTTTATTATTCAGTTTTCAGGCTAAATTTTCATTATAGAATTTGTTTGACTTTTCACTTCTAAAACAATTGGCAAAAGATAGTATTCCTTGAGAATTAAATAGAAAAATGTTTGGTGTTGTCTTTTTACCCTTGCAGGCCACACTCTCATTTATATTAATAATTGACTCAAAACTACTCAGACACGGTACCCCCTCCCCCACCCCCATTATTTGAACGAAATGTCAGCACTCAGTTGTATTTGATAATGCCGTATACTAGTATACCATTGCTGTGTTAATATATTAATAATTAATCACTGTCAGAAACAGATTAAAGATAAAATTAAACTTAATTGCAATATTGAAACTATACCAAGGCAAAATATACTCAGAAAGCATACTCAGAAACAAAAGTAATGGGTCTGCAAGTGACATATTTTGTATGATAATGTCAAATAAACAGAAGCAGTTAGAATTAATTTTGCAGAAGCATTAGAAATAAAAATGCCTAAAAGAATAAAAATAGGAAAAAAAGAGGGAAGGAAGAAAAAAACAACAAAAAATGTTCTTCTTTTCACAAAATCATTAGACTTCTTAGAATCTTTCTTATTTGTGATTGTTTAAATTTGTTGCTAATACTTACTTTAGGTTTATAAAAAATAAATCCATGAAGAACAAAACATACATAGCACTATTTTACACACTGTGAAGCTCTCATTACCAATAAATCTGTACCATTAGACAGTCAACCCTAGGTGTTAATACTGAAGACACAATACTGAGACAATACATAATACTTGTATAATAGTATTTATATAAGAAAATACAATTCAAATTATAGTGTTAATTTTTTCAAATGACTATGTTATTAAATGGTGACCACACATTTCCTATCCTCAGTTCAACTTTTTTTACATCTATCAGGTTATATATGCTCTAGATCCTGCATTTTTGCAATCCATCATAAACAGGATTACATTATACAAATGTAAGTAGGTGTAAAAGAGAAACTGTGTGACCCTGGGGAAATACAGATTGTATACAGATTCAGGTGGGTTGATTTTACTTTCTTTTCAAAATGCTTCATTATATGTTAGACTAAACTGAAGGCCTGCTTTTATATCTAGGTGTTAACATACAGCATCAAAAACATTTTGCTGGAAAGCGAGAAAATATTTTATTCAGTTTTGTAGTTAAGGTAATGCTATAATCCATTATCAATTGAAAATGTAGTAATTTTATAGAATCACTTCAACCAGAAAGTGGGGATGAAGTAGAATTGAGGCTCACTCAAAATCTATTAATATTTAAATAAATTCATAGGATGTTTTTTTGATGCTGAATAGCTTAATTCTCACATTAGCTTTATGAAACAATACATCATCTCCTCTATCTGGATAGGTAGTCTTGCTAAATGAATATGAGATTGGAAACAGTAACTTGGAGTGGAAAATCCCAGTGCTTCACTTAACTAGCTGTGTGACTTTGTATGTATCACTTCATATTTCAAAGATTGACTCTTATCTGTCAAATAAAGATGCTAGTGCCTAATTTATAGTCATATCTTGAGAATTAAGTAGAAGAAAAAAGTATGAAGGAGTTCTGTATGTTGATGACCCCATATCTATTTCTTTAAGCCAAATTAATCTCTCTGGCATCAGATGCCTAGAGTGAAATTCCAACTGAATTTACTTCTTGGTTATTACATAGATATCTTAATGAAATAACTTTTCTAGGTTCAAAGTCTCTGTCCTCACCTATATTACAATTTCTCTTGAAAAGCTGATATGCTTATAATGCCATCATCCACTTTTCAGCAGCTTTCATTGCCTGAAAAATATCTTCCACCATCCTACCTAACTACCTGCTTTCTTTATCTTCTGACTCCAGTAACAGAATTATTCACCATCCTCTGCACTTATGTCATTTCCAACTTGTAATTTCATGCTTCTAGTTCTCACTGTTCACCATCTGATTACTTTGAAGTATTCTTCAAAACTCTTAGTATATGTTATGTTAAAATCATCTTTTCAAATGTTTTTCTTTTAATGGATGTTAGCTTTCACCAGTGGGAAGAATACAGCTCATTAATTTTTTTATCCCCCCAGTTTAAAACATTTTTTGGCACATGGTTGTTATCAAGAAATATATGTTGAATTTCATTAAATACCTAAAGCTATTTCTACAAGTATTTTGCAGTTCTCAGAGATTAGTTGTCTGGTTTAAGAAAACATAGCAACATTTGATTTGGTTGCTATTATTTTGGTTGTTATATTAGATTTGATTAATCTAATATTTGAATTAAAATACATTTTACCATAGCAAAATTAATATATATTTTATTATATGTAGACCCTCATATATTTGGATATTCTTTCCATATACAAATTATTTTCATGGAATTAAGTGATTTATTTTTGCTTCCTTCCCTACTTCCCTCTTTCCTTCATTTCTCTCTTCTCTCCTTTTTTTCTTTCTCTTTCTTTTTATTGTTTATCCAATTTTAAAATCTCTGCAAAGTTAATTCTTTAACTGCTTCTCCTAAATGGATACATTGTTTCAAGATGATACATATGTGTGTGTACATAGTGTTTCTTAAAACTTATTTTTACTTGGAGAATAACTGTCGTGTTAGTTTCTGTTGTATAACAGCGTGAATTAGTCATGAGTATGCATATGTCTCCTCCTTCTTGAACCTCCCTCCACCCACCATCCCATGCCTCTAGAACATCACAGATCACGGGGTTGAGCTCCCTGTGTATACAGAAACTTCTCACTAGCTATCTGTTTTACACATGGTAATATATATGTTTCAATGATACTCTCTCAGTTTGATATTGATTTCAGGATCTACCACAGCTAGCTAGTGTCATTCAATAGCTAAGTCATGTCCTTCACTATCTCCTGGAGCTTGCTCAATCTCCTGTCCATTGAGTCAGTGATAGCATCCAATATTCTCATCCTCTGTGGTCCCCTTCTCCTCCTGCCTTCAATCTTTCCCAGCATCAGGGTCTATCCAATGAGCTGACTCTTCACATCAGGTAGGCAAATTATTGCAGCTCCAGCTTCAGCATCAGTCCTTCTAATGGATATTCAGGGTTGATTTCCCTTAGGATTAACTAGTTTGACCTCCTTGCTGTCGAAGGGACTCACAAGAGTCTTCTCCAGCACCACAGTTTGAAAGCATCAGTTCTTTGACTCTTAGCTTTTTTCATGATTCAACACTCACAACCATACATGACTACTGTAAAAACCGTAGATTTGACTGTTCAGACTTTTGTAGGCAAAATTATATTTCTGTTTTTTAATACGCTGTCTAGTTTTGTCATAGCTTTTCTTTCAAGGAGCAAGCATCTTTTAATTTCATGGCTACAGTCACTGTCCACAGTGATTTTGGAGCCCAAGAAAACAGTCTGTCACTGTTTCCATTTTTATCCATCTATTTGCCATGAAGTGATGGGACCAGATTCCATGATCTTAGTGTTTATGAATGTTGAGTTTTAAGCCAGCTTTTTCACTCTTCTCTTTTACCTTCATCAAGAGGCTCTTTAGTTCCTCTTTGATTTCTGCCATTAGGGTAGTGTCACCTGCTAGACCCCTTTGCATTCTCTGTTCCATTATACCTTTGTGGCTTACAGTTCATCAGTTTGGCTCCTTTCAGTAACTTAATAGTTTCATGTAATTTGTTTGTTTGATTTTTAAATTGGGGTATAGTTTCATCCTGGTGGCTCAGACAGTAAAGCATCTGCTTACAATGCAGGAGACTCAGGTTCTATCCCTGGGTTGGGAAGATCCCCTGGAAAAGGAAATGGCAACCCACTCCAGTACTCTTGCCTGGAGAATCCCATGGATGTAAGACCCTGGGTAGGCTACAGTCCATGGGGTGGGTGGCAAAGAGTCAGACATGACTTCACTTTCACTTTCTTTTCATAGTTTCTTTACAGTGTTGTATAATAAAGTGAATTAGTTATATGTGTACATATATCCCCTCCTTTTTGGTCATCTCTCTACACCCCTATCCAGAATATCTAGGTCACCATAGAACCCCAAGCTGAGCTCCCTTAATCATACAACAGGTTTCTACTGTTGTATAGCTGTCTATACAGGTTTCTACAGCTATCTGTTTTACACATGACTGTGTACATATCTGGCCCCCCAAGCCAGTACTCTTGCCTGGAAAAATCCCATGGGCGGAGGAGCCTGGTAGGCTGCAGTCCATGGGGTCGCTAAGAGCTGGACATGACTGAGCAGTTAACTCTACAGCCATGCACATCCTTCAATCTTAATCTCCCAATTCACCCCATGTCCTCTCCCCTCTATGTTCACGTGTCCACTCTCCACATCTCCACCTCTATCCTTGCCTTGTAAATAGGTTCATCTGTACTGTTCTTCTAGATTTCACATATATATGTTACTAATTTTTCCTCTTTCTCACTTGCTTAATTCTGTATGACAGACTAGGTCCAGCTGCTGCTGCTGCTGTGTTGCTTCAGTCGTGTCCAACTCTGTGCGACCCCATAAACGGCAGTCCACCAGCTCCTCCATCCCTACATCTCCAAAAGTGACCAAATTTCATTTCCTTTTATAGAAAATAAAGTTCCATGCTAAATATATATATATATATAATATATTTATAATATATTATATTATTATATATATATCTCACATCTCCTTTATGCATTCATCTGTCAATGGATTTTTAGGTTATTTCCATTTCCTGCCTATTGTAAATAGTGCTGCAATGAACATTGGAGTGCCTGTGTCTTTTTGTATTATAGTTTTAATGATCCAAGTCTCCTAGATTTACTTAAAATGTGGTTTAAGGATTTTTTCTTTTATTGTATGATATCATCAGGGGAGGCTTCCCTGTTCTGTCAATGGATTTTTAGGTATTTCCATTTCCTGCCTATTGTAAATAGTGCTGCAATGAACATTGGAGTGCCTGTGTCTTTTTGTATTATAGTTTTAATGATCCAAGTCTCCTAGATTTACTTAAAATGTGGTTTAAGGATTTTTTCTTTTATTGTATGATATCATCAGGGGAGGCTTCCCTGGGGGCTCAGCTGGTAAAGATCTCATCTGCCAACGCAAGAGATGCAAGAGATGCAAGAGACATGGATTCAATATTCTTGGATCGGGAAGATCACCTCCAGTATTCTTGCCTGGAAAATTTCATGGACAGAGGGGCTCATGGGGCTGCAAAGAGTCAGACATGACTGAGTGCACAAGCACTAACACATCCAGAAGAAGACTGAGATGCTCAGACTCACAGCACCACCTCATTCCCGCTTCTCCTCCTTATGAAATACCATGATTGCTCTAACATTTCTCCAAATGCGTGTTTACTTAAATGGCAACTGTAAATGATCGGGAAAAAGAAACCCAGACATTTGACAGGTAAAACTGATATGCATGAGTTGGAAAAATATGTTCACAAAGGGTAAAACTTTTATGATTTTATTATGTTTGCCAAGATCCATAATTTTGTTAAATTTAATATCAATTTATTTAATTTCCTAGGGTTACACTGATTTAGAAAATGCATTGATTCAAGACACTATTGCATATTGATACACAGAGTCATATTTATGAAACAGGCAACCATGAATTTATCCTGCAACAACTTGTGTGGGATTAAAAAAATTAAAAAAAAGGAAGAAATGTGAATGGAAATCAACATATCCTAGGCAAAGTAATAAATCTCATTTTAGATTTAAAGTTACTGTTTATTTTTCAAATTATTATGAAACAGCCTCATGCAAACAAAATCTAATACAAATACAGCAAGTATATAATGGTGTTAAAAACTGCAACTTAGCTAAAAATATCAATCAATCAATCAATGACAAAGTTTTCAGCACTTCTCTGGTGTATTGCTGCTATTTGGCTAAACAAGATAAATTAACGAAATAACCAGAGTGGAAATTAATTTACAATAACTACATGCCACCTTAAGTACTTTGTTGTATTGCTTAAATGTCACTTAATGTGAACTTTATTGTACTGGGTAATTTAATTTCTTAAATTAACTTTTCTTCAAAAACTATCTTATTACTCTGTAATTCCCCCAAGCACTATATATGAGAAAGGAAATCTATTCTTTAAATTTATAAGTATAAAATTAAAACATATTTAATGAGTTGATAAAATTATCTAGCATGGATCTCTTATATAAGTAAATTTTAATAAAGGTTTCTAATTGTCTTTGATGTGTAAGTGTTCAATTTTCTTTTACCCAATTTAAGTGGTCTATATCCTTTTGCAGAACAATTTAAGGTATGCATTTGAAAAATAAACTTCTTCATCTAAACTTAATTTTGAAAGACAAGAAAAAGTTTATGTCTGTTTAGATACCTATGCTCTATTTGTGTTTGGTGGTGGTAGTCAGTCTCTAAGTCGTGTCTGACTCTTTGCCAACTGTGAACCCGTGGACTGTAGCATGTCAGGCTCCTCTGTCCTCCACTATCTCCTGGAGTTTACTCAAATTCACGTTCATTGAGTCGGTGATGCTATCTAACTGTCTCATTCTCTGCCATCACCTTGTCCTCCTGCCCTCAATCTTTCCCAGGATCAAGGTCTTTTATGATAAGTTGACTCTATTTGATGCCTTTTAAAAATTATTGTTTTTAGACTGATCTTGAAGAATTCTTAGAAGACTGGTAAAATACACATTTATGTATGAGTGATTACCTCATTTCTATTTCTGCTAACAAAAACAATTATAATCAAGCTGAATATCTTATAATAGTTAAGAATAGATGTTACCAACATGGTCACATGGGAGGCTTCTGAATTTCCCTTCTCCTACCACATATACAGCTAAAATGGGTCAATTTCCTCTGAGAGAAATTTAAAACCAATAGAATGACTCCTACCTATTGGGCAACTGAAAAAATACGATATTAAAATGGATGCAAAAGCCCATCATAAACTCTAGTCCCAGCTCAGCACCTTATGTTGCTGAACCAAGCTTGAGCCTGCTTCCCGATATGCATCAGAGGAAATCTACGGATATTAGACTGTGGTGAAGGAAAGTGCAGCATTTACTTGCAGGAAGCCAAGCAGGGGAGAGGGTCCTGGGAGGTCTGCTCAGCTTGTGGACTTTCTTCTGACTGGTTGGTAGTGAGGTAACGAGTGAAGTTTCAGGATTCTCAATCACACATCTTCTAGTTCTAGCAGTTTGTAACCTACATGCTAATGGTCAGAATGTAGTCATCCTCCATGGCAGATGGTCTTAGTTCCTCCTGAACAACTAAAAGATATGGATCAGATTGTTGCCTATGTCCCTTCAGCAGAAACTAGGAGTACTGTGCCTCCATGGTTCTAATCATTAACTGCTTGAGTCTTCTCTTTTGAAGACCAGGAAGGCCCAATAGACTAAAGTGTTTTTTCTACAAATAAGAAATGGGGGACATGGAGGAACTTTTGTACTTAGGAAGGCCCTGCAAGTCCTGCTTGGTTTCAGCCCCCTCTTTAATGAGATGCTCTTCAGTCCTGGAGAGAAGAGGGGCAGGATGAGAAGAGGAATAAAGTTTTGGATAGAGAGAGTAATCACAAAGTTGACAAAGCAGCTCAGTTTTGTTGTTGCTGTTGTTAGTCACTAACTTGTGTCTAACTCTTTGCTCATGCCATGGACAGTTGGCCTCCAGTCTTCTCTGTCCGTGGGGTTTCCCTGGGAAGGATACACAGATGGGTTGCCATTTCCTTCTCCAAGGGATCTCCTGGACCCAAGGACTGAACTCCTGTTCCTGCACTGCAGGCAGACTCTTTCCCCTGAGCCACCTCAGAAGCCCAGATTCAGTTTTACTGGCACTCAATTTCACTTATAATTGGGAGGAAACTCTCAGCTTCTCCCCTCTCCATGCTGCTAAGTCACTTCAGTCATGTCCAACTCTGTGCAACCCTATAGCTGGCAGCCCACCAGGCTCCCTGGTCCCTAGGATTCTCCAGGCAAGGTTGCCATTTCCTTCTCCAATGCATGAAAGTGAAAAGTGAAAGTGAAGTCACTCATTCATGTCAGACTCTTAGCGACCCCATGGACTGCAGCCCACCAGGCTTCTTCGCCTATGGGATTTCCCAGGCAGGAGTACTGGAGTGGGGTGCTGAGTAGGAGACATTTTTGAGTTACACTAACACCCTACTCTTTTAAGGCTGCCACCAAAGGGGCAGACCTCGAAATCATGCAGCTCTAGTAGCCAGTGAGGTTTACATTCATGAGTCCCATAGGACTATAGAAAGAAAAAGAGGCATTTGTTAAACAAGAGCGTGGCTTTTGCTCCAGGCTCAGTGCTGAGGGAACAGACAAAAATGCCAGTCTCTTTGTTTTCCCCCAGAAGGAGTCTGATAGGGTATGATGGTCTTATTTCCCAGGTGCTGACTACTTAGAAGATGTCCGGCTTCTATGTAGCCTTCATCTAGGGGCTGACTAGAATTATCACCAGAACATAAAGGAGCTAGGGAGTGCTTGCTGCCCCTTCTCCACCTCGCTCACCCAAACAGCAAAACTGAGTTGCTAGCAGCTCCTTTAAAGGAGCTTTCTACATCTAGGTCCCAGTGCCTACAGTGGCTACTGTTCCTGGTTGAATGGTGGTTTCCTCAGTTTTAGTCCTCTTGAAGGAATAATTTAGATGAGACATAGCAGTTTCAAGTGGCAGGAGTTTTATTTAGAGAGGGTAAGGTGCACTCTTAAGAAAGGATGAGAGAGCTGTCTGGAAACTAGAAGGAGCAGCAGTGAGAGTAGGCTTGAGTTTTACAGAGAGGTGGCAGTCCTTCCTGTTGTGAAGAGCTGACTCACTGGAAAAGACCTTGATGTTGGGAAACATGGAGGGCAGGAGGAGAAGGCGGCAACAGAGGATGAGATGGTTGGAAAGCACCACCAACTCAGTGGAAATGCATTCGAGCAAACTCCGTGAACTAGTGAAAGGTAGGGAGGCCTGGGGAACACGACTTAGGGACTGAACAATAACAACAAACCTTTCCTTTGGTATGCAGGCATTTACACATAAGCACCCACAAGGAGAGGGTAACCACATTGATAATTTAACATAATTATTACATTATTCACCCTAGGTGACTTTGAGTCAACTTTTAGGTCTTGGTGAGCCTGTGCCAACCTGTGCTGGTGGTTCCATCTTGCTTCAACCTGATAACACTGGGGAATTAGCAATAGTCCTTGATGAGACATCTGAGCAACTAAGCACATCCTTGACTAAAACAGAGAGGATCTCTGGAAGTGCTGAACTACCGATGTCCAAGTGAGAGGGGAAAATTACTCTTTCCAGAATGGGGCAGGGCCTGCTCAGGTCTGACTAGCTATCCAAAACTACCCAAAGGATTAGTATTTTGTGTGTGTGTGTGTGTGCTTATTCATTTCTGACTCTTTGGCAACCCATGGATTGTAGCCCCCCAGTCTCCTCTGTCCATGGAATTTTCCAGACAAGAATAGTGGAATGGGTTGCCCATTCCTCCTTCAGGGAATCTTCCTGACCCAGGGATTGAACCCACATCTCCTGTGGCTCCTACATTAGGTGAATTTTTTATCACTGAGCTACCTGGGAAAAATCCCCTATAAATCATTAGCACTGACAGACAACACAGTTTATATTCAAGAGACTTATAGCACCATTATAGCAAAAATAACTGACTTTACAGTCACAAGAGCACTTTTCAAGACTATACACCTGGGCTCAGTGCAGAGAGGAAGAGGTAAAAACATCAATCACCCAGTAACTCCCTGGAAGATATTTGACTTCATTGCTGCTACCTAAGCTTCTGGCTCTAATCAGCCTTCCTATGGAAGGTGACTAAGACTCCCCCACCCCGGAGCCTTATAGACCTGGTGGGTTGGATCCTTGCTGTTTGCCCACAGGTGGCATTAAAAGCAAAACCAGGACTTTACCTTCTCCTTGTCAAAAATTTGTCCACACATCTGCCACCTTAATTGTCAGGGCTAGGACTTAATAGGCACCTGTGCCTGTTTATGCTCAGTGATATCCAACTCTTTTGCAATTCTTTGGACTATAACCCACCAGGTTCTCTGTCTATGAAATTTGCCAGGCCAGAAAACTGGAATGGCTTGCCATTGCCTTCTCCAGGGGATCTTCCTGACATAAGGATCAAACCCAAATCTCCTGTAGCTCCTGCACTGGTAGGGGAATTCATGACTGCTGAGCCATTGGACTTGTAGGACTGGTTTCCAAATTGTCTAGCTCTGGGAGTTTACAAGGTTCAGTCTTTATGATCCCCCAGGACTACACAAAAATAAAGAAGTGCTTCTGAGGAGATGCAAAATATCACTAATGCCTATTCCCTCAGGCTCAGCATAGAGTGGGTGAGCAAAACCACCTCGGTCTTGGCTTCTCCTTTATTATGGGTGGACTCCATATGCAATGTCTTGATTTTCTCAGATGCTGCCTGAAGGTTCGGCTTTCAATTAGTCTTCATCTGACTGCTGAAGGAAAGACAGCAGTTCTCCAGAACCCTGAACAGATACATGGACATTTCTATGCATTTGGACAGGTTAAAATTTATAATAACAACTTATGCATTTTTTTCTATTTTAATCAATAATTCACAGATGACACTTGTTTCTTTTGAGATCATACTAATAATGGGGATAAATTCTGCTTTAATTTTACTGTTATTAACTATATTTCTGTCTCTCACTCAAGGAAGCATACATGAAGTTAAAATGAGTAAGACTGACTTTATGATCAGGAAATCCCTTTTTTGCCACTTTATTTTTAATTGAAAGATAACTGCTTTATAGACCATCTCCTTCCCTACCCTACCCCTCTAGGTGTTAAAGAGTCCTTGTTTGAGTTCCCTGAGTTATACAGAAAATTCCCATGGAAGGAAATCCTTTCTTTTGATTTGCTTTTATAAATGCTCACAAGCTTCTGGTTTAACTCACTGTAGTACTCTTGCCTGGAAAACCCCATGGACGGAGGAGCCTGGTGGACTGAAGTCCATGGGGTTGCGAAGAGTCAGACACGACTGAGTGACTTCATTTTCACTTTTCACTTTTCACTTTCATGCACTGGAGAAGGAAATGGCAACCCACACCAGTGTTCTTGCCTGGAGAATCCTAGGGACTGGGGAGCCTGGTGGGCTGCCATCTATGGGGTCGCAAAGAGTTGGACACGAGTGAAGCGACTTAGCAGCAGCAGCAGCAGTAAGATATTTGATATAGCATAAATGATATTTGGTTGAGACATGTTAATGAACAATGGTGTCACTGTCAAGTTGCCTTAATAGACATTGTGGTATAATAAACCTGATAAAATAGACCGTAGAAATTTTGAGCATTAGGGTGTATGCACACTAAGTCACTTCACTAGGGTCTGACTCTTTGTGACCCCATGGACTGTAGCCCACCAGGCTCCTCTGTCCATAGGATTCTCCAGGCAAGAACACTGGAGTGGATTGCCATAACCTTCTCCAGGGTGCCTTCCTCACCCAGGGACTGACCCTGTGTCTCTTATGTCTCCTGCATTGGCAGGCAAATTCTTTATCACTAGCACCACCTGGGAAGCCCTTGAGCATTATGGTACCAGGGTTTTTTGTCTCTGTTTTTCCCCTTGTCTCTTCTTAAGCACAAGGATGGAGTATTAAAATCCAGAAAAAAAAAAAAGGCATCTCAGGTTTAAGCAGTGAATTAGTGTTCATGGTGAAGCTAATAGGTTGTTGTTTTTCAGTTGCTAATTTGTGTCTGACCCTTTGCAACTTCACAGACTGCAGGATGCCAGGAATTTGCTAAAATCTTGCCCATTGAATCAGTGATGCTATCAAGCCATTTCACCCTCTGCCACTCACTTGTCTTCTGGCCTTCAATCTTTCCCAGTATCAGGGTCTTTTCCAATAACTGTGTTCTTCATATTAGGTGGCTAAAGTACTGGAGCTTCAGCTTAATCATCAGTCCTTCCAATGAATATTCAGAGTAAATTTCTTATGGATTGACTGGTTTGATCTCCTCACAGTCCAAAGGAAGCTATTATAATTATTATCCAGTCCAAGCAGAAGCTATTTTATTATCAGTATCAACATTCTGATATTATCATACTCTGTTAATAGATATTTATTGGATATATATACATATCCAAAGCATTATTTGAAAAGTTTTATTCATAATCATGAAGAAGGCAATGGTACCCCACTCCAGTACTCTTACCTGGAGAATCCCAGGGCGAGGGCCCTGGTGGGGTCTATGGGGTCGCACAGAGTCAGACACAACTGAAGCGACTTACCAGGAGCAGCAGCATACATAATCAGGTAATTGAATCATCACAATAACAGGAGAAGTTATATGATTTCACCAAGGAAACCAGCTAGAAACTGAAAGAGCAAGGATTTCAAATCAAACAGCCACTAAATGCTATTAAATAATAGTAATCATTATATCACCTGATAGAGACCATTTTTTAATACACAGTCTTTTAAAGTTGACCATTAAAAACATTGAATAGTTGTTCCGTTCTTAAAATAATTGTCAAGCTCAATGTTGTTTGATCCTTAAAGCAGTCCTATGAAACAGATTCCATAATTGTTTTTATCTTTACAGATAAAAACAAGAAAAAATAGAGATGGTAAATAACTTTCCCAGAATGTTAGGAACCTGCCCAAGAAAAAGAAATTAGTAAAATGAATGCTGGCCTTGGATTCTAAAACATTTTTCTTTACAAACTTAGGAATTATTTTTTATTCCTGTGAGAAGATGTTGGTAGAGGGGCAGGCTTGTGGGAAGGTGTCTCTTTTTACATCACATACAATCAACTTTCAGGCATATCACAGACTATTTAAAGAGTCTGAATAAGTGACTTCTACTACCTATCCAAATCGAACGTTCATTTAATCTATAATTACTGACGTAATTATCTGGATCAGGTATTGTTTCAGGTGTATAGTGTAATAATTTGATACTCACTTATATCTATATCTATCTATCTATAGATAGATATAGATATACTACAAAATGATCAACAGTAAATCATTATCATCATACATAAACAATTAACAGCACCACCATGCACTTTTTTTTCTTTTTCATTAATAAAAATTTAAAAAAATCTGCTTCCATTCATTTTCAAATGTGCAATACAGTATTCTTGGCTATGGGTTTCCTTAGTGTCTCAGGTGGTAAAGAATTTGCAAGGCAGGAGGCCTGGGTTCTATCTCTGGGCCAGAAAAATCTCTGGGAGAAAGGAATGGTTACCACCTCCAGTATTCTTTTCTGGAGAATCCCATGGACAGAGGAGCCTGGCAGACTACAGTCCATGGGATTACAGAGTCAGACATGACTACGCAACTAAACACTTTCACTTTTTGGAGTATTTTTTGCTCTAGTCACTGTGCTACATCTTATTTATTTTATAACTGGAAATTTGGAAAGCATATTCCTATGCCAGTTATTTAATTTCAACTAAAAGAGTTTTAATGGCATCAGTTCAGTTCAGTTTAGTTCAGTTCAGTTGCTCAGATATGTCTGACTCATTGTGACCCCATGGACTGCAGCATACCAGTCTTCCCAGTTCATCACCAACTCTCAGAGCTTACTCAAACTCATGTCCATTGAGTCAGTGATGCCATATAACCATCTCATCCTCTGTTGTCCTCTTCTCCTCCTGCCTTCAGCCTTTCCCAGCATCAGGGTCTTTTCCAATGAGTCAGGTCTTCACATCAGGTGGCCAAAGTATTGGACTTTCAGCTTCAACATCAATCCTTCAAATGAATATTCAAGACTGATTTCCTTTAAGATGGACTAGTTGGATTTTCTTGCAGTCCAAGGGACTCTCAAAAATCTTCTCCAAAACCACAGTTCAAAAGCATCAGTTCTTTAGCACTTAGCTTTCTTTATAGTCCAAATCTCACATTCATACATGGATACTGGAAGAACCATAGATTTGACTAGATAGACCTTTGTTGGCACAGTAATGTCTTTACATTTTAATATGCTGTCTAGATTGATCATAGCTTTCCTTCCAAGGAGCAAGCATCTTTTAATTTCATGGATGCAGTCACCATCTGCAGTGATTTTGGAGCCCAAAAGTAAAGTCTGTCACTATTCCCACTGTTTCCCTATCTATTTGCCATGAAGTGATGGGACCATATGCCATGATCTTAGTTTTCTGAATGTTGAGTTTCAAATCAAGTTTTGCACTGTCCTCTTTCACTTTAATCAAGAGGCTCTTTAGTTCCTCTTTGCTTTCTGCCGTAAGGGTGGTGTCATCTGCATATCTGAGGTTATTGATATTTCCCTCCATAAGTTTGATTCCAACTGTGCTTCATGCAGCCTGGTATTTCACATGATGTACTCTTCATATAAGTTAAATAAGCAGGGTGACAATGTACAACCTTGACATAATCCTTTTCCTATTTGGAACCAGTCTGTTTCATGACTATTTCTAACTGTTGCTTCTTGGCCTGCATACAGATTTCTCAGGAGGCAGTCCAGTCTGGTAGTCCTGTCTCTTTCAGAATTTTCCAGTTTGTTGGGATAAACACAGTCAAAGGCTTTGGCATAGTCAATGAAGCAGAAGTAGATGTTTTTTCTGGAACTCTCTTGCTTTTTCAATGATCCAACAGATGTTGGCAATTTGATCTCTGATTCTTCTGCCTTTTCTAAATCTAGGTTGAACATCTATCTGATTGTTCATGGTTCATGTACTGTTGAAGCCTGGCTTGGAGAATTTTGAACATTACTTTGCTGGCTTGTGAGATGAGTGCAGTTGTGCAATAATTTGAACCTTCTTTGGCATTGTCTTTCTTAAGGATTGGAATGAAAAGTGACCTTTTCCATTCCTGTGGCCACTGCTGAGTTTTCCAAATTTGCTGGCCTATTGAGTGCAGCACATTCACAGCATCATTTTTAGAAAATTAAATAGCTCAACTGGAATTCCATCACGTCCACTAGCTTTGTTCATAGTGATGGTTTTTAAGGCCCACTTGACTTCACATTCCAGGATGTCTGGCTCTAGGTGAGTGATCACACCATCATGGTTGTCTGGGTCATGAAGATCCTTATTGTATAGTTCTTCTGTGTATTCTTGCCACCTCTTCTTAATATCTTCTGCTTCTGTTAGGGCCCTACCATTTCTGTCCTTTATTGAGCCCATCTTTGCATGAAATGTTCCCTTGGTATCTCTAATTTTCTTGAAGAGATCTCTAATCTTTCCCATTCT
>SJYC01105960.1:0-15993 GCA_006408675.1 Madoqua kirkii | reverse complement strand
GAGAGAGAGAGAGAGAAAAAAAAAAAAACACTGGCTTAAAACTCAGTGTTCAAAAAATGAAGATCATGGCATCTGGTCCTGTCACTTCATGCTAAATAGATGGGGAAACAATGGAAACAGTGAGAGACTTTCATTTCTTGGGCTCCAAAATCACTGTAGATGGTCATAACAGTTATTAAATTTAAAAAAAAAACCCTGCTCCTTGGAAAAAAATTAATGACAAACGTAGATAGCATATTAAATACCAAAGACATCACTTTGCTGACAAAGTTTCACTGTAAACTATCAGGTTCCTCTGGCCATGGGATTTTCCAGGTAAGAGTACTGGAGTGGGTTGCCATTTCCTTCTCCAGAGGATCTTCCCGACCCAGGGATCAACCCAGGGGTCTTCTACATTGTAGGCAGACGCTTTACTGTCTGAGGCACCAGGTAAGTATTTCTAGAGAAGGAAATGGTAAATGACTCCAGTATTCTTGCCTGTAGAATCTCCATGGACAGAGGTGCCTGGGAGGCCCTGGTCCATGGGGACTCAGAGAGTCGGACGTGTCTGAAGCGACTAAGCACTCATGCACGCAGTCTCTATTTCTAAACACAATCCAATTAAGAACTAGAGCTTCCACCACTACTGTTCTACATAGTTTTGGAAGGTTTGGCCACAGCAATCAGAGAAGAGAAAGTTATAAAAGTAATCCAAACTGGAAAAGAAGCAAAACTCTCACTGTTTGCAGATGACATGATCCTCTACACAGAAAACCCTAAAGACACCACCAGAAAATTACTAGAGCCAATCAGTGAATAAAGTAAAGTTGCTGGACATAAAATTAACACCTAGAAATTCCTTGCATTCCTATACACTAACAATGAGAAAACAGAAAGAGAAATTAAGGAAACAATTTCATTCAGCATTGTGATGAAAATAATAAAATACTTAGGAATAAATCTACTTAGAGAAACAAAAGACCTATACATAGAAAGATATAAAACACTGATAGAAATCAAAGATGACCCAAATAAATGGAGAAATATACCATGTTCATTGATAGGAGGAATTAATATAGTGAAAATGAGTATACTACCCAAAGCAATCTATAGATTCAATGCAATCCTTATCAAGCTACCAGTGGCATTTTTCACAGAACTAGAACAAGTAATTTCACAATTTGTATAGAAATAATAATAATAAAAAAAAGAACAAACCCTAAAATAGCCAAAGCAATCTTGAGAATGAAAAATGGAACTGGAGGAATCAATCTGCCTGACTTCATACTATACTAGAAAGCTACAGTCATCAAGACAGTATGGTATTGGCACAAAGACAGAAATATAGATCAGTGGAACAAAATGGAAAGCCCAGAAGTAAATCTATGCACCTCTGGACATCTTATCTTTGACAAAGGAGGTACGAACATGCAATGGAGAAAAGGCAATCTCTTTAACAAATGGCACAGGGAAAACTGGTCAACCACCTGTAAATGAATGAAATTAGAACACATTCTAACACCATACACAAAAATAAGCTCAAAATGGATTAATGATATAAATGTAAGACCAGAAACTATAAAATTCCTAGAGGAGAACATAGGCAAAACAAACTCCGACATATCACAGCAGCATTCTCTGTGACCCACTTCCCAGAGTAATGGAAATAAAAGCAAAAATAAACAAATGGGTCCTAATTAAACTTAACTTTTGCACAACTAAGAAACTATAAGCATGGTGAAAAGACACCCTTCAGAATGGGGGAAAAAATAGCAAATGAAGCACCTGACAAAGAATTAATCTGAAAAATATACAAGTAGCTCAGTACCAGAAAGAAAAGTGATCCAGTTAAAAAAAAAAAAAAAAAAAGAGCCAAAGAACTAAACAGACATTTCTCCAAAGAAGACATACAGATGGCTAACAAATACATGAAAAGAAGCTCAACATCACTCATTATCAGAGAAATGCAAATCAAAACCACAATGAGGTGTGATCTCAAGCCAGTCAGAATGGCTGCTATCCAAAAGTCTACAGAAAATAAAGCTGGAGAGGGTGTGGAGAAAAGGGAATTCTCTTACACTGTTGGTGGGAATGCAAACTAGTACAGCCACTATGGAGAACAATGTGAAGATTCCTTAAATCAACAACAACAACAATAACAAAACTGTCATATGATCCAAAAATCCCACTGCTGGATATACATACTGAGGAAACCAGAATTGAAAGAGATATGTGTACCCCTATGTTCATTGCAGCACTATTTACAATAGCTAGGGTGTGGAAACAACCTAGATGTCCATCAGCAGATGAATGGATAAGATAATCTTGATACATATACACAATGGAGTTTTACTCAGCTATTAAAAGGAACACATTTGAATCAGTTCTAATGAGGTGGATGAAACTGGAACCTATTATAAAGAGTGAAGTAAGTCAGAAAGAAAAACACCAATTCAGTATATTAACACATGTATATGGAACATAGAAAGTGGTAAAGATGACCCTATATGTGAGACAGAAAAAGCGACACAGATATGAAGAACAGACTTTTGGACACTGTGGGAGAAGGTGATGGTGGGATGTTTGCAAGAATAGCAATGAAACATGTATACTACCATATGTGAAATAGTTAACCAGTCCAGGTTCAAATCATGAGACAGGGTGCTCAGGGCTGGTGCACTGGGACAACTTTGAGAGAGGAGATAGGGAAGGAGGTGGGAGGGAGTTCAATATGGAGGATACATGCAAACCCATGGCTGATTCATGTCAATGTATGGCAGAAACCACTACAATATTGTAAAGTAATTAGCCTTTGATTTAAAAAATTAATTAAGAAAAGAATTAGGACTTCAACATATGCATTTCAGAGGGACATAATTCGGTCCACAAGAACTATAAAAATATTTGTTTTCTAAGATTGTGATAATTTGTAAAAGAATCATATAAATTAAATTCCTACTTACTTAAATGATCATAATCTTATTTTTCAGGTACTGTGCTGGTCTGTCAAGGTGGGGTAAAGGGCAGAATGGAAATGTTCAGTGGCATCTTGCAACTGATAGCATAGTAGACAAGATTGTTTTTAACCAAATCTAGTGATATCATGACATTTGTATTTATTTTTACAGGTTTGGTGATTTCACGATGAGACAAAGGATATGCTCAAATATTGGCTTATATTTATATTTTAAAATAAAAGATAAGGTTATAAGAATGAAAAGGAACAGAGTTAGTGGTATTAATAACAAGGGCAATTAGGACAGTACAGAGAATTAGAAAACCAGTATCCTTGAGATAAAAAATAAATTTAAAAAAAAGAGAAATATATGTGCACTTATGGCTGATTTGCATTGTTGTATGGCAGAAACCAACACAAGATTATATGTAAAGCAATTATACTCCAATTAAAAAATATATTAAAAAAGAAATATAGTAACAGTGTGAATTATCATTGAAAAAATAGTTAAATTAAAATGATTATAAATTTAAACTGTGGCTCTATTTTACCACATGGAAGGACAAAGTGGACAAAACAAAAAATAATAACAATAATGATGATGATAGAAGAAACTGTGAGATTCTTTGCAGACACTATAGTAAAAACCTCTTATTGAATTATTTCTTTTTTATAGTAGTTCTATGAAGAATCTACTCATTATTAATATTATCATTTGGTGATTGAACAAACTGAGGCTTACAAAGGTTTGAATAGTTTTCCAAATTATAATTAATCTTAATAAGGAGCACAGGTAGTCTGTCTTCTTCAAAACAAAATTCTTATGCCCTTCACTGTTTTTTACATGGTCAGAATTTTGGCAGGTGCATATGATATGACATCAGAGATATAATAAAATGAAATCATCCACAGGAGCATTTGAAAAGATAAATCATGCAGTATTTACTAAATGATGTTGGGAATAAACACTGCAGAAGGTTTAAATAAGGGAAGTCAAAGTTTTTCAGTATAATACAGAAGAAAAGCTGATTTGGAATATTTGATTAACCCAATGGGAATGCAGGAAAGAAAGTGTGCCTGCACACTTTGGTGTTTAAATTATAGATTTGTGACACTATTTTTGAAGAAAAAATAAATTTGTGATTACTGTAATGTTAGTGGGGATGGTGAGGAGAAAGTCATTGGAAAATATGATATAAGAAACCCTCACAGCCCAAACCCACAGACCAGGGTATTCAAGGATTGTTAATGAACATCACATGCAACAACAAAATTGTCAGGATTTGATGTATCATCCATACTCCAGTTATCATTGATATATAGGATGGGAAGTTGATAATCCAATATTGATAAGGTGTTAAAAATATATTTTTCTTTATATACTGGGTAGGGGAGGAATGATAAGGAAGCAGAAGAGAGTATCAAAGACATCTCCACTCTTGCTCCTAATTGTGAAGGATTTGAATAAAGCAATATTTCACTTGGTGATTAAGAAAAAACAGTGTCCTCTGGAAATGCTAAGGTTTTTGTTTTGTTTTGTTTTGTCACATGAAATAGCTTGCAGGATCTGTTTCCTAACCAGGAATCAAACCTGGGCCATGACCGTGAAAGCTCCGAATCCTGACCACGAGGGAATCCCTTGGTCAGATTTTCTTTTAAGTAATAAGATAAAGGAACAGTTCAGAGAATGAAGTTATGGATATAGTGCAGACAGATCATAGAATGGGCATTGCAAGAGGTTAGTTGAAGGCTGGAGAAGAAAAGTAGTCATGAAATGCAGAGTAAAGGAGAAAAGTTGAAATGAGCAAGTGTTTCACAAGTGAATACATGATGAATTAAAAACATAACTTGCATGATAACTGGAAAACAGCAAACAGCATAAGATATTAATGTTAGGTATGCTGATATTAACCTTAAATGCCTTTTAAAATATGCTCTATGGGCATTTTAAAGACTGTAGCTATGACTTTGAAATGAAATCTATCAAACATGATATAGATTTTTGATGTTGGTATTAATTTTCTTCTTTGTCTGCTAGTATTGACATGTGTGATAAGGATAATATTGTTCAAAAGCAATAAGAAAGCAAGGATGAGTTATATCATACCTCATACTGAGCTTGGGGACTGAAGCTGGTGTTGCTGTTCAGTCACTAAATTGTGTCCAACTCTTTGCAACCCATGAAGTGCAACAGCACGCCAACTTCCCTGTCCTTCACTCTCTCTCGGAGCTTGCTCAAACTCATGTCCATGGTCAGTGATGCCATCCAACTATCTCAGCCTCTGTCATCTGTTTATCTTCCTGCCCTCAGTCTTTCCCAGCATCAAGGTCTTTTCCAGTGAGTTGGCTCTGGAGTTAGCAAAATCTAAAAAGATGCATTTTCTGGTTCATTCCTTCAGGAATAACAATATATTCTCTCAATGTCCTCTAGTGTGGTAGGAAGTACTCCACTTGATAACTTCATACTCATTGCAGGACAGTCTCAGGTCTTGATTTCCTTTACCTCTACATTTGCGTGATATGCTGACGTATATATGAATTACATATATATATTTTAGAATTGACTGGATTAATTTATAAAATGTTACACTGAGTAATGTCCTAACAGTTTTCTTCCCAATTAGAAATTTCCCAGGATTTTTAATCCTCGTGCTTTGTTCAAAGGAGTTTCTCTAATGAAAGTGACAGTTGCTCAGCTGTGTCTGACTCTTTGTGACCTCATGGACTTTACAGTACATGGAATTCTCTAGGCCAGAATACTGGAGTGTGTAGCCTTTCCCTTCTCCAGGGGATGTTCCCAATCCAGGGATCGAACCCAGGTCTCCAGTATTGCAGGTGGATTCTTTACCAACTGAGCTATCTCGAGAGAGATTCCTATTTTGACTTTTACCCCCTCATTCATCATAAAGAGTTCTGTATTTGCTTTCTATAATTATTTTCCCAGCTTGAATCCATAAGGAAATATATACAGATAAAACACAATAGTGGCTGAAATTGTATCACTGCTTATGTTTTTATAAATATATTACCATATAAGATGTAAATTCAAAATTTTAATATATTTTATTCCATTTTTTTTCCTTCATATTAACTGCTAATGATTTACTAATTTATTCATTCATCCTATAAGTATTTAATGGATGTTATATGCTTGCTACTCTACTAGTTGCTGGGGATTAGAAGATAAATAATAGATGATCACTACCCTCAAAGAAGCAGCCCTTGTAAATGCATAATGTAATCAGTGTAACAAGAGAATTAGATACAGAGGGTACAATGTTAACACAGAGAAAAAGAATGATGTTCTATATATATAGTAGTATAACTCAGCAATATTTTTGAGAAAGAATTGATGTTGAAGTGAGGTTTTGAAATAGGAATAAACTTTTACCATATATACCTAAAGAGATAAAAGCCAGTACAGACCAAAATTTTTGAAGACATGAGGGATCCATAAAATTGCAAGGAATTGCAAACACTTTTTTCCTACTGGTTGGATGGTCGGTATTATTTCCTAAGAACATACATACCATGATAAGAAGTGAAGTTGTTTCTTGAAGTGGTTGGAAGTTTCTTTTCTCTAGCAATTCATTTTGTAGTGCAGAGCCATAAAAGTGGGAAAATAATCAGACTTATGAGTAATTTGTTTTGCTTCCAATTTTGTATAATCTTCAGATAAAATATTGGTTTTCTGAATGAATTTAAAAGGTACTATATGAAGACAGTTATTTTAAATTTCCATTATAGTCTATATACTTTTAACAAATTCTTTGCTTTTTTTTTTTTTTAAATTGTATCCTTTGAATTCTATAGATTGGCAGACAAGCAGATAGATACATATCGATAGACAGACGGACTTCCTTGGTAGCACAGGTGGTAAAGAATCTGCTGACATTCAGGAGACCCCAGATGGATTCCTGGGTCTGGAAGTTCTCCTGGAGGAGGGGAGTATTCTTGGTGGAGGATCCCCATGGACAGAGGAGCCTGGTAAACTGCAGTCTGTGGGGTCACAACTGTTGAACCCAACTGAGTGACTCAGCACAGCACAGCAGACAGACAGGCAGATGCACAGACTGATAGAATTCTTCTGTATATCACTAAACAAGACAGCCTAATTTTTCACTCAACTTGGTTAAATTTTAGATAGTTTTCTTTCTGACTTAGGTTGCTTTATTCTTCTTAGAGCATCAACCCTAGAGACCTTGCAGCTGTAAATTCTTTCTCCGCTGCTTTGAGAGAAAAGTTTTCTACAACCCAGGATACTCTTTTGCGAGAATCTGGGAGACTTTTCTTTGAAATATAAGCATCAAGAAAGATAGGGTGCCTATCTTCCTTTCTCTGTGGAAGAATAGGACCCTTACTTCAATAAGTGCCAACTAGTAAACACAGATTGCCTTAACAGACAAAAAAACCTCCCACCTAAAATCCTTCATGCTTTCCTATTAGGTAACTCCAATGCTTTCAATATTCCTTGTCTTTCAGGGGAATTCAGGGTCTTTCACATATTGCAATGGTATTGAATAAAATTTTCCATATTATTTAACTCCATCCAATGCAATTTTTCTGTTTAAAAAAAAAAAACAGAGACATTTCTTTGCCAACAAAGCTCTGGTGTGCTGCAGACCATGGTGTCACAAGGATTCAGATATGACAGAGCAACTGGACTGAACTGAATGCAGTTTCTCTTGGTTAAACCTAAGACTATGAATTTAAAACCCAGGTAGAATTCTTTCAATCCTTCTGATTCCTTTTACACATAGTGGATATATATTGCAGAAAATGGAACAATTTTTCATGATTTTTCTGTCTCCATAAAGATTTTATTGGTTAAATTGTAGTAACTGCCTCCAGAGTACTCTGAAGATTATATTTACAATACTTAAGCATTACCTGTTATAATTAAAGTTCTTCGTAACAGGAAACATGACTTAAATTTCCTCCAATCCATCATTTTACCTTGAAAAGAATGTTGAAAGAAGCAAGCATTTAATAACTGTTTTGCATAGCAGGGAAATTCTTATAATAGTCAACTCATGGATGAGGAAAATCACTGGACTAGAAAACAGGTAAAAATCTCACTAAATACAATTACGGAGACTATTTTATGTCATTATAGTCATGATGGTTAACATTTTGCTATATCCATACAATTTCAGAAAATAGATTTGATCACCATATGGCAGATTTTGACATTAAAATTCACACACACACAGAGATGCTCATACATGCACACACACATACACAATCAAAGAAATATTTCTATGATTATAATGCCTTTGTTTAATATACAGATGTGTCCTTCTAAAAGATGTGTATCTATATTTATATCTAAGTAAATATAGCTCAATGTACATAAAAACTTGAAACTGCAAACTAGTTTAAGTGATTACTTGTACAGAATTTGAAAGATATTCTTCACACATCACCAAATGATTTACCATTGAGTACATCTAAACAGAAGCATACACTACTGCACTTAACTCTTTCATGGGTCATTAACTCTTTGTCTAGTGGATATATGATTAATGGTCAGTGGCAATTAGTATAAAAATAGACAAGTATAAAACTAATCGTATATATAAAGTTTTTCACTTATAGGGACTTTGTTTAAAAATATAACTTATAAGAATTTCATGTTTTTAGCAACAAAGAAAATGTATGGTATATTCCACTGGAAGGTTTTTCAAGAAGTTATGTTGAAGTTACTTTTTTTGTTTGTTGGTTTTAAGAAAATTATTTGTGTAAGTTGTCTTACACAAATTTGTGTAAGTTGTGTGGAGTTACCACAAGTAGTCCTATAAAGGATTTGTGGCTTGAACTGTGGCTACCAATTCAAGCCACCAAATCATAAATTCCACTCACAACTTAAAAGTGACTCTGAGAAAGGAATAGAGTCAAGATATATTTATAAAAAAAATAAAAACTTAAAAAAATATATTTTGTAAAAATATACTATGAACCTGGTATTTTTACAGTAACTTCTCTGGTTAGAGATTGCTATTCCTTTTGTACAGACATGAAAATGGTCTCAGAATGTTTAAAGGTACATCTCAAGACTCATAACTAGTCCATAGTAGACCGTGAAAGCAAACAGGGATCTATTGGTCTCCAATGACTGTGCAACACTTTCAGTAATTCTCTGAAATCTAAAGTCGTATGATATAAAAACACAAGACATCTGTCAAACAATGACTTCAAGTGAAGAATGTGCATAGAATCTGAAATGGACCCTTATTTTTAGCACAGGGAGCTACTGTGATTCAATGTCTAATTTCTATATTCTCACAGCAAAAAGACAAGAAATGTGAAAACAGAAAACATTACTATTTCTCCAATTCCAAATCCCTAAAATGTATTTCTCTTTTTCCTACATTTTTCCTTATTCCAATGTTATATCACAAGCACTGTTTTTTATTTAGGTAATTTCAAAGGTGAAATAAATTAGCTTTCAAAAATGCATTTATATCTGGTCAAAATTGCTGTGTTGTGGCTATTTCCACTTAAGTTATGTGCAGCAATCCATTCACATCTGGGGAAAATATTTATTATATTTAATTCTCAATAATTATGTAAAGGTGTAAAAAAACAAACATCAGAGAAACAAACTTAAGTAAGCTTCAACATTATTAACTAGTAAATTTGAAGTTACACTCAGACTTATTAAATTGGAACCAGTCCGTTTTCCACTGTAGGAGAACTAGGTGTCTAAACATGGTCTAAAAATGGAGATGAAGTGAAGATAACTGGATAAAACTCTAAAGAGATTTTTAGACAGATATAGTAAAAATAGTTGATGAACTAAATTCTCAATTATCAGCAGTTTAGTTTTAATAAACTAAATTCTATAATCTTCAAAATTTTGAAAAAAGCGGTATCTGAATAAAAAGATACAATTTCAAGAAATTTGTAGGTAAAACAAAATACACCGTCTAACTTAAGTTAATAACCTACAGAGAGATGAGCAAGATGGTGAAGTAAGCAGACCCTGCCTGTGTACTCAATCGCTTCAGTTGTGTAAAGAGTTGCTTTACAACGGACAGAATGTAGTCCACCAAGCTCCTCTGTCCATGGGATTATCCAGGCAAGAATACTGTAGTGAATTGCCATTTCCACTCCAAGGGATCTTCCCAAACCAGAGATCAAACACCCATCTCTTATATCTCCTGCATTGGCAGGCAGGTTCTTTACCACTAGCGCCACCTGGGAAGTCCTGGAGACCCTAAGTTCACATGCTTCCAAAGATACAAAAGAATTACAACTATTTACAGAGCAACTACCAGTGAGAACAAACTGAGGAATAGCAGAAAAAATCTCCACAATTCAGTCAGTTCAATGACACAGTAGTGTCTGACTCTGCAATCCCATGGACTGCAGCATGCCAGGCTTCCCTGTCCATCATCAGCTCCTGGAGCTTGCTCAAACTCATGCCCATTGAGTCGATGATGCAATCCAACCATTTTGTCCTCTGTCATCCCCTTCTCCTTCTCCTTTCAGTCTTTCCCAGCATCAGGATCTTTTCCAAGGAGTCAGTTCTTCGCACCAGGTGGCCAAAGTATTGGGGTTTCAGCTTTAGTATCAGTCTTTCCAATGAACACCCAAGACTGACCTCCTTTAGGGTTGACTGGTTGGATCTTCTTGCAGTTCAAAGAACTCCCAAAAGTCTTCTCCAACATCACAGTTCAAAAGCATCAATTCTTCGGTGCTCAGTTTTCTTTATAGTTCAAGTTTCACACCCATACACAACTACTGGAAAAACCATAGCTTTGACTTTCCTGGTAACTACGTGAAAAATAATCTATGTCCAGTACAGGAGACCTAGGTTTGATTCCTGGGTAGGGAACATCCCCTTTAGAAGCAAGTGGCAACTCACTCCACTGTTGTTGCCTGGAGAATCCCATGAAAGAGAGGTACCTGGCAGTCTACAGTCCATGGGGTCTCAAGAGTTGGAGATGACTTAGCGACTAAAACACCACGACCACCATTGTAAAAACCATAGCTTTGACTAGATGGAATTTGTTGGCAAAGTAATGTCTTTACTTTTTAATATGCCATCTAGGTTGGCCATAGTTTTTCTTCCAAGGAACAAGTGTCTTCTAATTTCATGGCTGTGATCACCACTGCATTGATTTAGGAGTCTAAGAAAATAAAGCCTGTCACTATTTCCACTTTTTCTCCATCTATTTGCCATGAAATGATGGGACCAGATGCCATGATCTTTGTTTTCTGAATGTTGAGTTTTAAGCCAACTTTTTCACCCTTCTTCTTCATTTTCATCAAAAAGCTCCTTAGTTCTTCTTTATTTTCTGCCACAAAGGTGGTGTCATCAGGTTTTCTGATATTATTGATATTTCTCCCTACAGTCTTGACTCCAGCATGTGATCCACATGGTTAAACGCTTTGGCATAGTCAATAAAGATGTTTTTCTGGAACTCTTTTGCTTTTTCAACGATCCGATGGATGTTGGCAATTGATCTCTGGTTCCTCTGCCTTTTCCAAATCCAGCTTGAACATCTGGTAGTTCATGGTTCACATACTGTTGAAGCCTGGCTTGGAGAATTTTGAGCATTACTTTATTCACATGTGAGATGAGTGCAATTGTGCAGTAGTTTGAACATCCTTTGGCATTGCCTTTTTTGGAGTTGGAATGAAAACTGACATTTTCCAGTCCTGTGGCCACTGCTTAGTTTTCCAAATTTACTGACATATTGAGTGCAGCACTTTCACAGTAACATATTTTAGTATTAAAATAGCTTAACTGGAATTCCGCCACCTCCACTGGTTTTGTTCATCGTGATGCTTAGTAAAGCCCACTTGAGTTCTCATGCCACAACTAAAGATATAAAGGAGCCACAACAAGATGGATAGGGTGGGTGGAGACTGGGTACAGTCAAAATCCAACCTATAATATCAGCTGGGTAACCTACAAATGAAATGATGACAACAATAACAGAGGTCCTCCTGAAGGGGCAGGGCTCTGAGTCCCTCATTGGACTCCCCAACCTAAGGGTCCTACATCATGAAAAGGAGCCCCCAGAATGTCTGCCTTTGAGGATCAGTAAGACTTGCATGCAGGGGAGCTGGAGTGCTGTAGGAAACTGAGACTCCTTTCTTAAAGAGCTCATTCAAAAATCTGATGTGATCCAGACCCTGCTCAGAGTCAATCAGTGACAGACTCACTTGATGATCTTGGAGAAGCCTCCCAAAGGGACAAGATACCAATTGGACTTGTCTTGGGGACATAGACATTGGTGGTAGCCATTGTGGGAACTTGACTAGTGAGGAGGACATAATACTGGCAAGCACCATTTTGGAGTGTTACGTAGAATTAGTGCTGGGACCCAGCCTCTCAATCTAGTCTGTTAGCATCAGTTCCATGGCCCAGAATAAAGAAATCAGCCTTTCTTTGAGGACTCTGCCCCACCACCAGTAGGTCAGCACAACCCTTAAATTTTCTTGTCTCCAGCCCAGGATGCTAGTAGGTTGACTTAAGCACTAAGCTCAGATACTTGTAGTTAGTCTCCCTGGGCTCCAGCACTGCCCACAAGTGGGGCAGAATCTGCTTTGGGGATACCTAGGTCATGCAATCAGCCATGACAGGACCTGTCCTTGATCACAAGTAGTCTCTGCACAAGGCAGGTTCTAGTAGGCCAGCCTGCTGGAGACTGGCCCTGGCTACAAACTTATCTACAGCAATTTGGCCTAGTCACAATAGAAGAGGTAACTTAGGCCTCATGAGGTATGTCCCTAGATTATATATCCTGCAATGTGGGAGACCCAGTTTAGATCCACGGGTTGGGAAGATCTCCTAGAGAAGGGAATGGAAAACCACTCCAGTATTCTTGCCTAGAGAATTCCATTGACAGAGTAGTCTGGCAGGCTACAATCCATGGGGTCTCAGAGCTGTACACAGCTGAGTGACTAACATAAGGTTTTTATCAAACACTGAAATCTATGTAAATGTCAAAGAGTGTTCATATACATATATATCTATATCTATCTATCTATATATATGTATAATCACTTGAGCCATACCAAATTATATGGTGATGAATATTTTGTGTGCAAATAATAGCTGTATAAAAAGTCCTAATGAAACTTTTGTCTCAAGATGTCACCTACTACTCCTAATACATGTTATCTGGATTAACAACAAAACAATTGCTTTACACTGTGTTCAGTCCAGATTACTTTACTCCTTTCCACTTATTTTACCCTAGAAACTAACAGAATCTGCATTTAGAGCATCCTATATAAAATATAAGTGGGAAATATTTTAAATAACTAATTATATAGCAGTATGCTTATAAAAATTTGTTTTTAATTTACTTTTATAGAGATACTTTTTTTATCAGCACAACTAAACCCTAAGTACCTTAGTATATAAACATCATTATGTCATAGGAGCCAGAAAAACTGGATCCTTATATAACCCTGTCTAAGAATACACATATAGTCTAAGCAAGGTTTATAAATTTTAAAACTGTTTCCTTATCTATAAGAAGGTGAAGGTGAAGTCGCTCAGTCGTGTCCGACTCTTTGCGACCCTGTGGACTGTAGCCTACCAGGGTCCTCCGTCCATGGGATTCTCCAGGCAAGAATACTGAGTGGGTTGTCATTTCCTTCTCCAGGGGATCTTCCCGACCTAGGGATCGAACCCAGGTCTCCCGCATTGGAGGCAGCTGCTTTAACCTCTGAGCCACCAGGAAAGCATCTATAAGAGGAAGCATCTATAAGAAGAGAACTATATTGTATGACTTCTAATTAGGATAATTTTACATTTGAGATAATAATGCATACACAAAAATTATGAGGATTAAAGCATTTATACTGGGTATTTATTTTTTAATTTAGAATATTCTACATCTAAGGAAGTAGAGTCATTTTCATAAGTCCTGTCAGGTTTCATAAATCCATAAATTCTGTCAAGTTAAGCAACTAACAACTTATATGAAATTTTGGTTTATCTATACACTTACTATTTCCAAATTTTCACACTATTTTAAAGCAAGTTATATGTATCATATGTTCTTAACCCAGAAATATATTGACATATAGCCATATCTTCCCATTTTAGGGAGGGTGACTTTTACATGGGAGTTTTATGTCTTGCTTTCAGGGAGAAAAGGGAAGGTCTGAGTTTTTTCTTACACCTGTGACTTTTCAAGTGCTTTTAGCTCAAAAGTATCCTCATGTCAAAGTGTTATATTTGAAGGTGGCATATTCTGTCACCTTTCCATGTATTTTCCTCATCAAATAGCAATCCACATGGAAAGACAGAATAAACGCTTGAGTTGTCCCTTTTCTTGCCAACTTTCAATTCATAAGTTATTTACTTAACAGGTTATTTACTACAATTTTGTCCATTGAATTGTTGTCGTTGCTATTTTATCTTTATGAACCTATGATATTAAGCACATTTGATATATTTTAACATTTTACAGTTGTTAGTCTTATGAGGTTCACATTTTTGATTTGATCAAGACAACATCTTCAAGTTGGTTCCCACATCCTTTTGAAATACTATTTGTTAATTTTGGAAACTACCATATTTTCTGGCATGACAGATCTTGCATGTGTTCTGCCTAGGATCTGTAACCAGCCCGGTACAAGCAGCCCTGAAATTCTGCTTGGAGAATTGCTTCTCAGATCACAGCCTATGAACTAATAATGTTCATATTTACTAGGTTGATTCTGAGATGTAGTCCTTTCCATTAGAAAGAAGAAGTTAATAAATTAATAATCTGTATGAGATAAAGTCATCATGAATTCATACTTCCAATTCAATTTTGGTCAACAAAGACCCTTGTTGCTATTGTTGTTCAGTCACTCAGGCATGTCTAGATTCTTTGAGACCTCATGGACTACAGCATGCCAGGCTTCCCTGTCCTTCACTGTCTCCCGGAGTTTTCTCAAACTCATGTCCTTTGAGTGAGGGATGGACTTAACCATGTAAAGCTATTTATAATTTATCCCATTCTGAATATCTGGTCCTCAGCACCATCAATACAATTATTTATTTGCTTTATCATGCTATACAAATGCAACTTTATTAGTTATAACCTAACACTATCTGTAAACATAATGATCTTAAAATAACAATACTGACACTATTTCCAGCTTCATGACTAAGATCAAGTTAAGATTTTCCTTTTGCTTTAATTTGTTTGTGTTGTCCTTTGGGTAACTTTGAGTGTTTGAAGACATTTGAAATAATTTTTCTATTAGCTGTCCTAAGCAGTGACTATACAAATATTCATTTATATACTTTAGATTTCAAATTGTAGGCAGATTTTTTAAAGAAAAGTTACTTACGTTAAAATGTAAAATAAGTATATGGTTACAATGTTAAATATACATAGTGGTCCAAGAACCAGCATCTGCTTGTGCAAATTTCTGAAAATGTTACTGCATTCTGTTTGCTAATATTTTGCTTAAAATTTTACTTCAGTTTTCTTAAGTGAAATTGGCCTTTTGTGATGCAATATTTTTATGTTTAAGGATGGATACTCCAATTATTTCTCTAAAAGAACTGGGAAACTTTAAATTTTGTATCTATGCTCGAAAGAAATTAGAGTAGCATGTTATTACATAACTTTTAAAGCTTTGACAAAATGACCCTTTGAAAATGTCTGAGCCAGGTGACTTTTGCCATTGATAGCTTTAGCTACTTTTTCTTTAATTTCCCCTGTGTTTTGATTTTTTAAAAAACTTATAGACTAGAATTATTTTCTCTAGGTTGTCATTTTCTATAAAATTATCCATTTAATGAGGATTTTCAGAAGTATTTATACAAAGTTGTGTGAAAAACTCTATGAGTATTTTTTCATGTACTTAGTTTTGATGTTTGCCCTTGTCATGTCTAATCTTTTTTGATTTTCTGTATTTTTCCCGGTTAGACTGACTAAAGTCTTGTTGACATTTTTATCTTCCCCTACTACTAAACATTTAATTTTCATACACAATTCTGGAGACAAACTTACATTTGAATCCTGACTTGTTTACTTATATTTAGTCAGATTATTTAACCTCTCTAAACTGTTTTATCTGTAATATACGCA